>JARFOC010083492.1:0-14405 GCA_031763485.1 Osmoderma eremita
TGTATTATTTACTACATCTTTTACACGTAATCTTAATTTAAAATTGATTTACAAAGTATGAAATTCAATTATTTCATTTGTATTTTTTCAGGAAGTAGCAAAAAGTAGCAGCTGAAACTTATAGGGAGGCTTGTATAGAGTACCGGGGTTACCATTACTAGTTGAATGATGAAAGCTTGTCTTCGGGTGTTTTTGGTACCGATCTTTCAAATAAAATTAATAAAATTATCCGGTTATACCGGAAGCAAATGTCAACTTGCTTATTTTAAACGGACCACCCTGTATATTATTTCATTTTATGATGGCACATGCTGTTACAAATGAGTTCTGTTAAGGTTTCCCTACACCTATCTTTGGCGGTTTTTGCGAAAAATGGATTTTTAAAGAATTTTGACGTTTTATTGACAACGAAATGACAAATGAATAACAGAGGAACTACTTCAGTTAGGAGGTTGAAATTTAATAGTTACGTAGCCAGTACGTAGTAGTATCGTACAAAGCTAACAAAATCGTCAAATTAATAATACAGGGTGACACAAAATGTTATTGACTTATACTAACTAATAAGGCGCGAAACTCACTTATTTTAAATGGAACAGGCTGTATATTGTTAGCGCATATGATTTGTTTAATTATCATCTATAAGAGTTAGTTAGCACTCCCTATGTCTATCTCTAATAGTTTATGAGTTATTTGAGGTTTGTGTTAGGAATAAATCAATTAAGCGATCAAAGGAAAAAATAAATATATCAAAAAAAAAATGTAAGCAATAAACAATAAAATTTTATAAAATGTGTTCAAAATTTCCACCGTCCGGTAATTTATAAACTCTTTTTAAAATGCTCTGATTTGTTGCTCGGCTGATTTGCAAGGGTTCTAACGAGTTAAAGGTATGCAATACCTTTCCAATCATGTTGTCCTTAGTCGTTGCTGGTTCCGCATATATCATGCTCTTTATACATCCCCCAATGTAATAGTCCAAAGGCGTCAAGTCCGGAAGTGCGCAGGCCAGCGGAATGGACCGTTAAAATACCCTAGCAGATCTATTTGGATGTTCTCTTTATCTACCAAACGCTTTTGTCTGTTCTTTTTGTGATGGAAGCTTCCAAACTGGGCGCAATTCTCTAATAACCGCTTTACTGTATTATGATTTGGTGTGGGTCTTTCGGGGTGCCTTTCTACGAATAAACGACACGTTCGATCAGTAATCCGGTTGCATTCACCGTAAATAATAATGATGTTTAAAAAATATTCGTTAGAAAAGCCTAAATTATCCATTATAGCACTCTTCTATTTGACAACGATGTCACGCTTCTATCGATAAATGCCAAATAGTTCCACAGCCTTCTTAAGAAAATCAACAAAAAGATAAAAAATAATATCAAATTCTAATGTAAAGACAATTATCTTTTGTGAACTATATAAATTATTTAATTATCCAAGAACTGTCCGGCACTATATGAATTCAAGAAATAAGAAGTTATCTACCCATCTGGACTTGAAGTGACTGTGGTCATGCCTCCCACATGATGACCAGTTTCAACTCTTACAGCCAGCACAACCTCTCATCTTTCCATTCCTTTTTACATCTACATTATAATTTAACCTGTCACTTTTTTTTCTATTTTCCTAATATAATTGTACTTAAACTTAAATTAAATATGATTAACATTTATACACATTAACCTAAAACCACATTATATAATTTCTACTTTATAAACCAGCTTAATATTCTTTTCAATTAGTAGTTTACATGTTCACCGAGGATTTTTGACCATGTCCCATATCTTCAAGTTTCCTATCTTAAATTATACATGTTAATTGTTCATAATAATTTAATATTGTTCCTAAAGGTTCACTTCCGCTATTTACACACATACATAGCCTATTTTAGTACTTTTTATCTCTTGAACATTGTCAGAAATCCCTCGGTTTTAAGTGTTCTTTTGACATTTCTCTTTTAATGAGTACTATCTAATTGATCTTTTAATCTAAATGGAACTCTAGTACTTTGTACGACCCTACAAGTAATGTTTTTCCCCCCTCTAAATGATAAATTAATATTAAGTTACTTTACTTTCATTTCCTTAACTTTAATATACAAGGTGTACATAAATGATAGTACGTTCCATGACAATATGTATACTTTCCAAAGAATTTATATATAGATAGCATGAACGTTGTGACATTCGAATGGGAGGTGGTAAACCCCCTCTATTTGTGAGTAACGCAATTATTGCTGGTCTGTTACAAAAAGGATAAAAAGAAAACCATATGTTACTACGGTTTTATAGAGTGACGTCATGAAAATTTCAAGTAACTCTAAATATCGATCTAATATATTTTCAAATAATAGATACAAATCTCCTGCTGCCTATAAGTCCCGGACTAAATAGGATATGTTCGTTAAAATTTAGATGTTTTCTCTTTTCCAATAAAGTCATTTTTGGCAGTTTTATGCTTCCTCAAGTTCGGTTATTACCTGACAATTTGGCACTTTTTATAACATACTCAACCAGTATATCCTCAACTGCCCTCTTAACATACTCTTTTCGCATAGTAATTGTAATAAGCCCCTAAAATCCCCTCATTTATCCCTTTATCTTCAATTACCCCAACATGACTAATACAATTTATACTCCCGAAGCGGGTAAAGTTCCCATTACTTTATTTTTTTATTCTTCTCTTATTATTTCGACAGTACCCCTCGGTTGGCTTAGATTTTACGAACTTCCTTCCAGCCGTTTGACCGTTAAACTTTATGAACTATGAAAATACAATAAAAACTAAGTCTGATAAACGCGGACGATTTTCGCAATTTCCCCATTCTCATGGCCGATGGAGAAAGGAATCTTGCATCCACGCTCGAACACAGAAAGAGAGATATTGCCAAGTGTGGTTGTAAAAAAAGAATATCCGATTTGAATTTAGGAAGGAGAGAAGGAAAGGAGCAGAAATATTAAATCTCAATTCGGTTTGGGTATTTGATAGGGATAGTGTTGGAGAAAGAAATGGTTTTAGAAATATCCTTTGGTATTAGTAGAATAAAGAAAGAGGTATCTGAAAATGGATGGTAATTTCATTTTGTATTGATTGGGCAAGAACGTGGTTAACACATTTAAAATATCAATGTTGTAATAAGAATCGTACTTGTAGTGGTATCTGATAAAATAAAATCGCTGCTTGTAAAGAAATAACCTCTTAAATTGCATCCAGCATTAACCAAATCTGTATTGTTACACCATCCACCATGTTGGTCCATTTACCGCCGAATCGTTCTTCGATTATCAGCTGAATCCGTGAATATTGACACGACCAAACTTTATCCAGTAGTCCTCACACTATAGCAAAAAGAATATCGCAAGAAATGGCGTGTTGACATTCTGCGGCAACTTGACGTAGATCCGAGCTTGTTGCAAAAATATAATCACTTGTGACAAAACCTCAATGGACCAGTATCCTGGGACGAAAAACCAGTCAATGCACTGGAAAATACTGATCACCACAAGCATGCCAAATTTATGCTCAGCGTGAGAAAGCCTGCTCACACAGCACTTTCTTCGTAAAGCAGCTTTTGACCGACGTTATTCTCAATATTCACCCGTCTTTTACCTTTTCCCAAAAATTTTATTTTTAGGAACACGCTTTAGTCAATTAATGCCCTAAATAGGAAATGACGGGTGTGTTAAAACGCTTAACAGAAATTAATTTCCTTCACGCCTTCGACCAGTGCAACACGAGATTGCACCGGTGTGTAAGTACAAATGCAAAGTATATTGAACATTAAAATTGTAATACACATAAATAAACATCAATTGTTTAATGAGTCATACCTTACCCAAAAAAATATTCTTTACCTAAAGATGCTTACATCTGCGACCACCACATTAATAGCCCAACGCATTGAAGGCAACACTGAGTTCCGTACTAAATCCTTATTTAATTCCCTCCGGGTAAAAATATATTAGAATAATATCACAACCGCCACTGCAGTAACTTTAATCGTAATATTGTGGGGTTTCCACGGGAAAAATTCTGGAATACATAATGCGAGTACCTTCGCCGGAAGCTGTTTGTTACCAAGAGCATATACCGTCGCTGCACAAACTATATCTAAGTCCCGAGAATAAGCTGCTGTGGTTTATCTAGCATCGAGCTTTACCGTTGGTGTAAATCATTTTAATGTGAAGATAAAAGTTTCCACAACGCTAACATTAGAAGCAGTTTGCGAATACCTAGATACGAAAGAAAGCCACTTTCGGGAAGGTAATAAAGAAGGCTTGATTACAACAGTAAAGGACAGACTTGCCACTGTAGATGTAGTTTCGTACGCTATGGAAATTGTTTAGATCAAAGAAACTCATGTCTAGAGGATTTTAAATATGTATTCATTCGTCCTTATTTATCATAGCAAATTGGAGAGCTGAAGAATTGTTTAGAATTTGTATAGCGTTTAAGAAGAAAAATTCCTATACTGGAATTTTAAACACCAGCGTAGCAATAATTCTAACATATAAACATTCGTATGTATAACGTAAAGGCATTAAAAGAGGTCTTGCTGACGGCTATATATTTTAAAACTATAAATAAACTACCAGCAAAATATCTATAAGAAATATTTATGATAAATTTATATTCCAGGTATAAATTTATATTAATGCATTGTAATTTAAGAAAAAAACTAACGGTTATATTATAACACGTTTTCTGCATTTATACTGTTGCATTTGCAGGCAGCCATTTTTATGTTCTCGTCTTAATATAGCCCAACAATAATTATCAAAGTACGATAACTAAGATTAACTTCTATACCTTCACATAAATACAGGAATTTCCTCAATTTTATGAGTATTTGTTGCCTACGTTACCATTCCGAAGCAAAATTACTGCCCTAATCAATTAAAAACTCCCGACATAACTTTAATACCTAAGCCTGGAGAAAATCTGACAAAAGTTTCTTCAAACCGCCCAATAAGTTTATTATCCGTAATTTCAAAAGTACTACATACCCCTCATACAAAAGAATGCATACCTCAATATCAGTTTGGATTTCCTGAAAATCATTCGACTATTCAATAGACTCATCGTGTAAGTCATGAAACAAATTTAGCATTGGAAAATAACAAAGTATTCCGAGATGTCACCAAGGTCTTTGATAATGTGTGACACTATGGCTCTTTATATATAATCAAACAATTACTTCCTATAATCTACTTTCGTCTCATGAACTCTAATTTAAGCGGGAGAGAATTTAGAGCTACAGTCAAAGAAAGCATATCTGGAAACCATGCCATCAATTCTGGAGTTCCTAAAGGTGTCGTCCACTCCTATCTATATGTGTCCTACACTGCTTTTCTTCCAAAAACGCCACCATTGGTACGTTTGCAGATGCAGTCATCGTAGCTACTCATCAGAATCCAATCCAAAATTTCAAGCAGTTTCTAAATGAATTTGATATAAAATAGAAATAATAAGATACGGTGGCCTAAAATAGTAAAAATAGAAAAATAAAAGATAATGTTAGACGTCGCACGCTGGGAGATTTGCACCACACAGAACACCACTTGAATAACACTTCAGTGTTATTCAGTGGTGTTTTGTGTGGTGCAATCTCCCAGAGTGCGACGTCTAACATTATCTTCCTTCGTAGATTCTGCTGATGATGGCAACTTAGTTGCCGAAATACGTATCCAGGAGTTCCTCACTCATCGAGGTGGTAAAGGTATTTTTATTTTTTTATTTTTAAAATTAATTTGAACCAAATAGAATCCTGGACAAAAAGAAGAAAAATCTATTTCACCCTCAAACAAGAGCAGTGTCCCACCTTATACTTGAACAATAAAGCACTTCCCACGTATGCGAGCATTAAGTAGCAATAAACAGATATCAATCATATTGGCTTATAAGAAGGAAGTGCAAGCTATCGTCGGAATGCAAAATTTTCCTAACAAGACCATTGTCAAACCAATCTCGACTTGTGAGATATATCCCTGGCGATGTACTAGTAAATAAAATATAGCCATCATTCAAAGAAGCTAGTCAACCATATCTACATAAATAGGATATTGAAAAAGAGCTGGCCAATTGATCTTCGAGAAAAATACTGAGAACTCGTCACTGGGGAGACCCCAGATTGTTTTTATAATTCTCATTATAATACTTTCTTTTAAGATTCATATTTTGAATCAAGTATTTTGTCAGAAACCATTAAAATTATAAAGTTCTATTTGAAATAGTTTCTTTCGATTCTGTAAGATTGACACAATATAATCTATAAATTAATTCAAAAGGAGATAATTGTAGATATTTGACTTATAGTTTCTAAGCAATTTCATCTCTAGTTTTTTTTTTCATTTTTGTACAGTCAAGAGAAATTGGACAAACACCGCAAAAACGCAGAAGGGAAGAATTCTCCGCGTTAAAAAATCATAAAATAGCACAAATATCCCTCTCTGTGTACTGCCTGTATCACGCAAGCAGTCGCCTTTTTCCTTCCAGCCAAAGAAGCGTTATTTCCGTCGATGTGAGGCGCCCCTATTGTGTTCATAATATATGCATACTGCATTATCATATACTTTCTATAGTAATCTTCGCCTTGTGCGTGCTCCACTGTTTCGACCTAGATGTTAAATTGATGCCGGCAAGAAAGCTCATTCGCATTCAGGACGCGACTGCGCTACCAAGTCTTCTGTATATCCCTTTTACCCTTAGCCACTTGTGCACTTATCTGTTAATTTAATGCAGATAAGCGCCTAACGGGGTAAAATGGATGAACACGGGCTAAAGAATTGAAAAGTTATGTCTTTCTTTTTGGAAGTTTTAGTATGTAATGCAAGCAATGGGTTAAATGAAACAAATTTTGTGTTTTTACTCTATCTCACGTTGTATAGGTGTTTTTCATAAATACCATTACATTTTCCATACTTCTCTGTCGCATGTATAAATTTGGACCATTATTTCTTATTCCTTCTCATTCGTTGGACTTCATGCCAAGCGACATTCCTTTGCTTCAAGATTGTTGCAGTTTTATCATTCCACGTTTTTGTAGGCCTGCCTCTCCTCTTGACTCCGCTTGCACTTTTGCTACCCATGTTTTTCACTATGTTAAAAATTCCACCGAAACAAATATACGGGGTGTACAAAACATTCATTTTCCGTTTTCACCATTATAATCCATACAAAAAGTTATAATAACTAATTTATTAATCGCCTTAGTAGCTCCCATAATAACGAATTTAATTTATTTAATTTGGGCCAACCCATACATTTTATTCTTCCCTAGAAAACAGCTTGTCTCGAGGTGCCATCAAACTACAACGAAATCCCGCAGCGGCAAACACACATTTCGGCAGTTATCATATAATGAGAGAAGTATCTTCATCTTGCACGTTACAATCCCGGCATTAACTAGAAATATCTGCGTGTATAGATAGGCATACCAGTTTATAGCATGTCATCCAGCTATATCTGCAAATATGCACGTTCAGATACGTGAAATTGCCGTGGCGGTAATGATATTACTTGGCATTAATGGCAATCAGCATGCGAACTGTAAGCTCAGTTTACAAGCGAGAAAATTAATGGGATTTCATAATTTAATATGTACGGCTATAGCCCATAGTACACGCAAATATAATCTCAAATATCTATAATCTACACGTGTCGTTACTAGATATTGCAAAACGTGTTTGGTAATTTGAGGCTTCTGTAACACGACTTGCTTTAAGATTAGAATAATATAAGGCTATTGAGATATAGAAATTTAGCTTATCAAAAAAATTACATTGTGCCAGTTATGAACAGGGAACATTTGATACAACTGGCGCCTCCGCCAAAAATTAAGGGAGTAATGAAGTGAACAGATGCAGTAGAGAACTATATGGCAACTATGTAATATCAACACGTCGTATCTGCGTCATTGGTCAATCATAGGGCTTGCTTACAATAGGACAATCTATCAAATTACTATCATTTATAGGGATGTCAAATACTAATTTATCCACATTCATTCTCTTCATACGACAGATGGTGTGAATCAGACTTTTTGGCGTTCGCATCACCGTATCTGTTGGGCGATTCAACTAAAGTAGGGGAGCTTATTTAAACTTACATAATAAGTAAGCGAATTGAAAAGTAGGAAATCTGACACGTTATACGGAGCCACAGATGTGAACGTGATGCAAAATAGTCAAAGTAGTTTTGAGGAAAATATAAATATAGTGTTTGCCTGGAGTCTTAATAAAGATGTGCATTTTCCGGCGAAGTTCTCGTATAAAACTTTCTAGACAGTTACAAACAGTTTTCCGATAAACTTGTTGTAAGGCAAAAATATATAAAATATAAAGGAACGCTGACTTGGTTACTCTCGCATCGTAAATTTGAGATTAATGTTTATGGAAGAGTTTGGTGAGGCTCTTAATTTCGGTTTTAGAATTTTTAATGGAATTTAAACTAACCTAAAAATACTATTATATAGTGTTAAAATTAATAACCTACTTCCTTTGTTTTTTATATATTATACGTGGAGCGCTAGGAAGTTCATATCGTATGCTAGAGGAGTTTGCAAAATATTTTTTTCCCAGCAGGAAGGAAAGTTGTACTTTTGCTCCATCATTTGAGGGAGGAAAGTTGTACTTTTGCTCCCTATGGCGGAGAATAAGTGTCATTGACATGATGAAACTGTACATCTTATATGTGACATTATTGACAGATGACATTAGTACATTCGACCCAGTCTGAGTCAATTTATCAGATAATTGCTAAATTATTAGGTACCTGTCGTTTTAGGAGTGAGTATATTTAAATATGGAATCCATAAATAATAATTATTTTATAATTCAGGTTTACAGGTATTGAACTTAACCTACAAAAGTCATAAATACAGAAATAAACAAAACGGATACACAATACTTTAATTGCAACAAGAGATTAGATTACTGATTTATGTTAAAACTGAAAGAGCAGTTTGTTGTAAAAGGCTAACCATGAACTGAAAGGCAAAATGCGAACCTTTAAGATGAAATTTTGCATAACATCTCCTCCGAGTGGGTGCCGTTTACGGAACGAGCGTTATTTTTCCGAGATTGCGCGATATTTTGGTAAGGCGTTAGGCATATTTAAATTTCGATGGGGTCCCCGGTTGCCCCTCGAGACTATTCACCGCACCCACTGGAACAGGGCGCACAGATCGGCCGAACGCTCTCCCATTGGCCCGCCTATAATCGCTCTTCGAGAAACGTCAATTAATTTCCGTGCTTAGATGTCAAACTTTTGTTTATTTACTATTATTGAACACTTTTTGAAAAACGACGCTAACTTAAGAGTTTTCAAAAAATATATGATAGATTAAGCCTACTATCTATCATGTCACTCACAGGTATGTCTTTATTATTTTTAGACAAAAAATCGCATTCAAACCACGTGAGGAAAGTGCTAATGCAGGCCTTGGGCATATTCCTCCCTTGGCTTGAAATATACTATTCACATAGCCTTTCGCTATGTTTTCTCATGCGACAAAACCAATCGGTGAAAATGTGTTTCGATTCTTCCTGTGGACAACAGCACAAGCTTAATCCCACTCAACTATTAGCTCTACTTCATTGCCAGAATGTCGTCCCATCAACTGATTTTTTTGGGTACGGAAACAGTCAAAACCTGCAGGAGCCTATATCCGTGTCATATGGGGAATGATCAAATAATTTATGGCAGAAATCAAACTTTCACCGTTGCTTGTCAGAACATATTATCTAACCATCTTTCAGCTGTTGGCGTGGCCCTTTATGGTCCATTAATGAGGTGGAAACCTATTCGATAGTAACCTTTGTTCAGGAGTATCAACCATACAATTTATGTTAGATTCTCCAGTTACAAACAACTTGAACGTAGCATATCTCACACAAATTTTTGTTAACGTTAATCTAGCTTATAAGGTATTGGATATTTCCCAATGAATAACGATTCGTTTTTTTTTATGGATGGATTCAATTATCTGTTGATAAGCTATTTATTCATTTTAATGTACAAAAAAATCTACCTACTGGCCTACCTATTATTAAAATATTCCACACTTATTAAGTTTTAACATCACCTCCTAATTCTTCCAACTTGACAACCGCCAACCGATAATAAGTTCATTTAGTCCTATATTTCTAAGTAACTTCGGAATACATGTGTGCACAGTAGTTGCTAAACTATAACGGAAACCTTGTAAGGTGGTGAATTTGAGCCAGAACCCGCCTGTAAACGCTTCCGTATTAGCTTCTCTCTGGCGTAGCTCCTGGCGCGAATATCTCGGCTTAACTTGCCTATGTAAGGCATTTTCTCGGCCCGAGAGCCCCTATCCTAGAGATTCTTCGTCCGATATAATTGCCTAATAATCGCCTCTCTCGTTACCTCCTTCTAGTCCCTTATCAGTTAGTGACGTTGTCTGAAGGATAATATGATAATTCGCCATTTTCAAGAAATACACGCCTTTGTTTTAAATAATAGTTATGAAATTCGCTTAAATCATGTTATAAGGAGTAATTTATTTAAATTTCTAACAAATAGGAATGAGAGTAATGTATTAAAATACAAAGACACCTGCGATAAAGTACTGGGGACATTTAGTAAGAAGAGGACTTAATGTGTATACCGAAGACATTCTAGGAGAGTATCAAGGGAGGTTTAGCAGTAATGAGATTACGACAGATTTAATATTCACACTAAAACAAATACAAAGTACTAGTTATGAGTACAAAACTGCACATAGATTTCAAACAAGCATATGTCAGTATAAATAAGGGCCCAGTGCATAAAGGGATGTTACAACTAAAGATCCCGAGAAAATTCATAAGATTGGTGAAAATGACTTCAGACAATACAAAGAATAAAATATGGAATGGTGGGAAATCAAGGGAATTCAAGAGGAGGGCTGAGACAAAGGGACCCCCTATCAACGACACTCTTCAACTTGGCATTAGAAATAATAATAAGGAATAGTAGAATGAAGAAAACGGAAACTATATTTAATAATGAACAACAACTTATGGCCTTTGCAAATGACCTCACAATAATCATAAAATGAAAAAATAAACTATGGAAAATCACAAGTAGATTAGAACAGGAAGCAAGGAAATTTGATCTGGATATAAATCAAAACAAAACGAAATATATGGTTGCAGGACATATAGAAAAATACTTAGGAGAAGAAGATAACCTGGCGATGAGGGCAAAGGAAGCAATAAAAAAATGTCTTTCGAGGGAGTAAGCAAATTTGTCTACCTTACAATTAGGAAATTTAGGCAACAATTGCAAAAGGTAACCGGAAGTGTGGATGCCTGAAGAAGAAATCAAAATACGTGTCGCAAAAACAAAAGAGAGGATCTACAAAACAGTTATAAGGACCTACCGCCACATATGTTTGTGAGTCGTGTGTGTTGAATAAGGTAGAAGAGGAACAGATAAAGAGATTGCGAAGGAAAATGCTGCGTGCCATATATGGAGGAGTGAAAGACGAGGAAGGATGGAGAAGACGATCAAAGAATAAGATGGCTGGAATAGGTAGAAAGACTAAACGGGGAAAGGTTAGCAAAGTTAACACTTACTAGAAAACCAATACGCAAAAGACGGAAAGAAAGACCCAAGAACAGATAAATTAACTAAATAGAAATAATTCTAAAAAAAAAGGAAAATAAGAAATTGGAAAAGGACATGACAGAGGAAAATGGAGAAATATAGCGCTTAGCGGGCATCAAGAAAGTTTTTAATTTTAGCCTGTAATATTAATATTATTATTAATATTAATTAATAATAATTAATAATTAATTAATATTAATATTGACCTGTAGAGCAAATTATTATATACAATTTATTTAAGTATAAACGATTAGCTTATCACATTACCAAATTTTCTATATCGATTTGGTACAAAGATAAGCACTCAAAAAATGATTTACGCATATATTTGCGGAATTATATGTACATGTATTTTGGGCGAATCTAAATATGTATATTACGATGTGATTGTAAATAATTGCGTTTCCCGAATGCTGCAATATGCTGAGTATAAATTTGAAACATATAAACAGTCTGTCAATACTCCAGCCATATATTAGGTTTTCAAGCAGAAAACATTTTCGGCCCATTTTACCATCTAGAATAAATAAATATTTATACTATATCGGAAAAGCTCTATGGCGTGTTTTATCCCGTGTTTTTTCCATATAATTTTATTAAGTAGGTTTTTAACGAAGTAAAATCGAAAATAGAAATCACAGAAATCAATGGTAAATTTAGAGTTTTAGATTTTAAACTTTCTAACATGTTCAAATATATAGGCAGCATTAAAAGGTAAGCAAAAAACTAACACCAAACGCATGCGGGTGTTGGTAATGCTATTTCATCATTAACAATGCTTGATTTGGTTCTCACTAACATTGTTTGTATAATTTGTATTCAACATGTTGGCCATCCCCTTGTTCCTGAGGATCCATATCATCCTTCACTCCGTTTAACTATAGAATTTGAAATGAATAAAGTGTCTAAGTTTCCGTCCAATATGAATTTAAGATATGATTTTGCGAAGGCAGATTATGATGCAATTTACAATGATTTATCTGTGACTGATTGGAATTGGATTCTTCGGCATGAGAATGTGAATAATGCTCTTGAAGAGTTCCATCGATGCTTGCATGGAATTATTGACAAATTTGTACCAAAAATGAATTGGTCGAATCGTAAGTTTCCACCTCGATTCGACTATGAACTTAAAAACCTAGTAACAACTAAAGAGAACAATTTTAAAAAAATGGAAAAATCTCCATACGATTATAATGAATTTAAACGGCTCAGGTTTTTACTTAAGCATGCGGTTAAAGCTTCATATGACAGCTACATAGTGAAAGCAGAAAATGATATTATTAATGATCAGATATATAAATATCAGATATTATTAAAAAAAGTTATTTTAAGATAAAGATATGATTAACTTATGTTTTGTTTTAGATCACTTAATTAGATTACTCTGCGGTGTCTGCTTCATTTCGGTTTTACTGTACTCTCATATCGAATGCAGACATACATATTTATTTGCATGGTATTATCTGAACTAAAATTTTATTTCATTCGTTTTCTTTTTTTCGTGGACACACGCATTGTATAAAATAAAATAAATTACATTTATCGCTACGGTGGGCGGTAATTATTCACAACTTACGATACACAGAGCATGACTACTGTTGCAATTGTAAAATCCGTTAAAATATTACCGAGACCTATTCACATATATACGCACATGTACCGCATGCGAATACAGAATTCACGGTGATTTTAAAACGCGTAAATTCGAGCTTTAACAACCCGAAACGGAATATTTATTTCGTTAGCGAAATGCAGCTCTTCAATTTTATACAAGCCGTTAGTATCATGTTCAGTGTTCACCGCAACCTGGCGAGATTTGCAACTGTATATATAAATACAGAGAATGACGGTAATTATCGTAAAGTTGCCGTTTCACCACTAACTACAGTTGCCGGTTATTTCAGCCATTGCTCTAGCATCAAGTACAATTCCCATTCATCCTTCCGTCGTACACAGATCAAGAAATGGCTGTTCGAATAAACGTCTCTAACGGTTGCTTGTAAACTTGTAGTACAACCCCAGGGGGCTGATCTGTTCCTATTGGGACTTAGTATTGTAACCAACTGCATTGACACACAGATAATTACAATACTGGTGTAATATTGCGTATAGAAGTAATCTACCACATTCTAATGGGTAAACAACCGGTTCTTAAAACGAAAAAGAAAGACTTTATGCTGATAGGATTTCAGCATTTAATTATAGAAGTTTTAAGCTTCCAATTAAAAAAAAAATTCACGGCCGAATAACTCTTGTTGATCTTCAAAACGATATTAGAGACACTTCCCACTTCATTTACTTGCAAAAAAAAATCCCTTCCTGGCGGTGTTACGAAGGCAAGCTCGCCGAGGCTCGACCAACGAGAATTCTATTTGCTATTAAACAAAACTTTCGCCAGCATGGAAACTTACCAAGTTCCCATTTTCCCCGCGACTACAAAGTTTTTTACTTTTTTTCCAACTTCCTTTTGAGGTTTGGATACTACTAGGGTGTCTCAAATATGAACGAGACACTTTTAAAATATATTGGCGTCTTGTTGTTTCGCAGTAGTAGTATTTTACTTTTGTAATAAAGCAATTACAGACAGAAATTTATCAATAGAAAACGTGTGTAGTATATCTACAGGATACGTGATAATACTTTCTCTCCATTAGTATTTTATATACTTTCATTTTGAGAACATTGTTAATCACGTGTCACAATTGGGTTTGTCTCCATTTGAAAGCAAGTCCTTTGCTGGTTTGGTGGACATAAGTATAAAAGGTGAAGTATATAAAAAATATATT
>JARFOC010083523.1:0-14403 GCA_031763485.1 Osmoderma eremita
GTCATTAGAATTTAGTGTTACTTTCAAAGAAATTGACAAAGGTTATGACAAAACTGACATTTCAATTTCAAATTACCCGCCATTATTTAATCGAGATAAATTTTGGCAGTGTTATACGGACGCCGATTGCAGCGCTATCTACTATGTTCTTAAAGTGAATGGACTTTAGTTGACAGGGCGTGGTTATATCCGACCAACTATTTTGACGTATGAGCAAACACAAATAATTCACTGGGCCACACTGCGGCATTCTTACGTATTGCAAAGTATTAAGAACCCGTTCTTTTTGATTCGGATCAACTTCATACAGCATAGGGCTGTAGTGAGATAACTGAAGTGAGTCGATTCGCAAAAGAGGGGTAATCTCTGCTTATAGTTATAGAAGGGTTATAGTAGTCAACAAATGTTCTGTCATACATACAGTTTGTGACATTCAGTAGTTAATATGGTCATGCTTTTATGTTGTTTTTATGACTATAGCCCATGTTTGTTCATAAATTACTCTGTATTTGTTTGCACAAAATAATGGTGTAAGTGCAAAATGTTTTGTAGCTGCAAAAACATCCATTTGAAGACCCATGTTTATTATGACTTCTCCGCATACTTTGGGCAATACTATATTTTTTTCAATATCTGTTTAGTCTAAAAGAATTTTTTAAATTATTTTGTTTTGCCCACTTTTGCCATTTTTTTAGTACACTCCTTTCACCAGTTCCACCGCAGGTTGTTAAGAATTTGGCAACACACCACTGACAGTGTACATATATTTTTCATACTACTATTATTAATCTAATAAAATAATATGCTTCTTTACCTTTATATCGTCTTCCCCCAAAACGAAATAGGTTTTCCGAAGTTTATCCTGAAATACGAAATCTCTGATATGCAATAACCATAATTAATTACGATTAGTTTCTCAACGGCATACCTTACAATCTGAACAAAGACACCCCTCGAACAGTGGATGTTCACTGACCACGTCTGTTGCATAACAACCTAAACATATATCTCGAAAGTTTCTTGTTCCATCCAACATGCATTTTAACAGCACTAGAAAAAATTTCCAAGAACTTTCTATCACACAAACTTGTAAAATTTTATACCTTTTGTTTCGCACGAAGCACCGGTTTTTTCTTCGGTGTCTGAATCTTCCTGTCTGTTCTTATTTCGAATGGAATGCAATTTATCAAGCACAAAAGTAGTTACATACCCTACTAAAAAAAAACAATTATAAATAATCCATTCAAAACTAGAATTGATAATGTCTTACAGGACATGCACGTACCTTTATAATTTTCTATATTAACGTTAAATTTTCTATTAGCATATTCGATTAACTGCATAAAGTTATATCCCAGTGTTTCTGGCAACCCGTACTCCTAATGTTCCACAGTACAGAAATGTAATTTAGGTAAACTTATATTAGTGATGGGCAAAATTGAATGGTTTCAATAATCAAATACTTGGTGCTCCAGTTCTTTTAATAATCGACCGATCACTCGGATACAGATTTCCAAATGGTGTTACAAAGAATGTTTCAAAAATATAAGAAGTAATTCCCTCGTTTGTTTACAATCCATCTATTTTTTATTTATAATTATAGTATATATAGACAAAATAAAATATATAACCATTTTATGTTCTTGCAGAAGTTACATTTTGATTATTAAATATTTTTTAACCCAATCCTATCACAGTCATATTTATTCATTAATAATATAATTCTTTAACGTAACTGCAACTAACAAAAGAAGTAATACAAAAGTGAACATTCAAGTTAAAACGATTTCAGCGATTAAGAAAGCCGAATGATTATATCTGATTTGAACAATTAATATATATATTGGAGTAATTTATGAAGATATAATTTATACAAAATTTTAAGCTAAGTACTTGAGCAGTCTCGATTATAACAATAATTGAACAGTCGGATAATTCTTTCAAGTTATCCCATCACTAATATATACTTTATTATTCACCCTTATTGCTTCGGTTACACCTTTTTGCCAAGTATCGGAATTGCAGCTATTGCTTCTCCTACGTTTTTGTTTATACAATCGTTGGAAATTTGAAATAAACAGGCAAATATCGATGTTTTTAATCTAAAATGGAATACATTTCTTCATTTCTGTATAACAATCACTACAGGAATAAATGGCAATACCATTGAAACTCTATAGTCTCCAAACCAGAATACCCACGATTTACTTGCCAAAGGCGCCTTAAATCCCAGTTCCTTGTGGCTTACTGTAATTCCTTGCAAACATATGCGAGCCAGACTTAAATACATTCCATAGATGCTAACTTATTTTACTTACCCGGCCAGAAAGTCTTATTCATGCGACCCCAAACGTAAGTTCCCGATGGCCAACAAATATCAGAATTTCTTGTATTTTTAAATGATCGGTGCTTACTTCTGGTATTTACCATATTTGCGAACGGCAAGCAAACTCAACTTGTTGAATAGAAAATAATAGTACCAGCAAATTAATATGGGTTGCTTTTATTGTCGTGCGTGAAAACATTAATTTAGATATAAAAAAATGAAATAGACAATTTTATGTAGTAGTTTCTTTATTTAAGAGTTCTAGAATTATTACCATTTTAAGTACTATCGTGCGCTATTTTAGCACCCCAGACTTAGTTTATAATGAATTTCCCTTAAATTATTTTTCTCGCGCCTTCCAGGTCCTAGCTAATTTCCAATCTCCTATAATGATAAAATCTTGAACAAGCCGCAAATTACGATTTACTGCATTTTAGATTTTTCCAAAAATATAGCTTTAGAGTGCTCAAACAACTTTTTCTTTAATTGAAAATTCACCGGATATTTGCATAAAATATTTAGTTTTTGCCACTACACGGTCTCCTACTCTTTGATATTTGCGGGGAATTCCCCCATGTTTGTTTGATAAACTTTGTTTTTTTCTTTATATTGAGCCGTCTCAGCCGATCCAGTCTTCCATAACAATCGGTTAGAAAAACTTTATTAGTTTGGACATTACATTGCATTCTTACATTTAAATTAGTTTATTTTGGATAAAAAAAGACAACCCGTTTTATTGGTTACATGGTGAAAGAAATGGAAAATCTCAAATATATAAAACAATTCCTCAATGAAGCCACATGTAACCAATGTGATCAACATATCTGCAGGGACCATTAAAAACATTTAAAAACAATATAAAACGCCCTAAAAAGGATAGAACGAGTTTCTTGCGTAACTTTTTATAAAGCTTAAGTTTTTTCTTACCCCTCTTACTTCACCCCACCGTAAGAAAAAACTTTATACAAATTAGGAAAAAAACTGTTTTAACCTTTTAAGTGCGTTTTACATACGCTTTTTTTATTATTTTTTTAAATATATATTTAATTCTTAAAATATTACATAAACTCCATCCGAATCCAATTTCTTACTTAAAGAATTGCAAAATTAAATTCGGCAACGAATCAAATTTTAAGTTCGCACGCGATTGATTCCCCAATGTACGAATCAATTTTTTTGCTTACGGTACCCTTCTCTTACCAAACAAATTTAAAAATTACCCATCACTTGTATCAATTCTTTACACTTTCGGTAACCAAGAACAAGAACCAATGTAGCGCCATCTGATATTCAGCAGACATAAGAACAGTTTGAATATATGGGATAATTTTTTTTACTGCCATCTTTTTACCAACAGCACAATTAGCTGGCGTAGTGGGTAATCTCTGATATTTATCGCTCATCGCAGGTCATGCAGTTTAAACGAAATGTATTACTTGACAATTGACATTGACAACTACCATACAACTACTATTTTACTTCTTGTCATGATTTTGTGTCTTGCTTAATCTAACTTCGAATACTATATATTTATGATTATTAAATAAGCATTATCAAGTAATATTTATTTCAGTAGAATGTTTTACTAACAAGTCATATATATTACGAAGGTACGTAATGTTATATAAAATTAAGCACTTCAAGAGTATTACCTCAGTTATTTGCAAGGTTAATTTATTATTAATGTCAAAGTTCTTATTTACCATATCAAAATCATCTATTCTAATTATAAATCATGTATTTAGCAACTAATGCTATTATTAATAGATTTACTGAAATTTAAACATGAATGTTAAACTTTTTACAATTAATATTTTATTTTAAATTTTATTGACTAATGAATAATTGAATATATCTTTTGTCGTGTTGTTTTTATAATTGTTTAAAATAAATGTTTCTATGTTTTGAAATTGTACTTCTTTCATATTTTTTTAGTGTATGACAAATTATGGGCTCAGTTTGGAAACGTTTACAAAGAGTAAACAAAAAGGCTGCGAAGTTTCAATTCACTGTATCATATCACCAGCTCTCAGTTGAGTTCACATCAAAATGGCAAGTTAATTTATTGAAATAATAAACTCAATCAACATTTTATTTTCTTCTTCAGGGAACCACATAGACTTTCTGTTGTTTGGTCGCGTAGATCACGAAGAGTTATTTCCCAGCCTATGTCATGGGAGCCTACACTTCAAAACCCATACAAGGGTCTCGTTGTTTGGTCTTTACCTGAGAATCAACAAGTGGATATAACTTTATTTAGGGATCCTAGAACAAAAACATTGGAAGAAAAAGATTGGAGTTTTATTATTGAAGATGTAAGTATAAAATCCAATGTTTAACACTGAACCAATAGTTTTTGTATGTATATACATATATTGTATATACATTGAGGAAGTTCCTATTGACAACAGTTTTATATTGTTCCATATATGGTTGTCAGGAAATGCATCTGATGTGATTTATAATTTTTTTATGCTAATACTGTTAATGTAAGATATGGAAGTTATCTGTTTTTTATGTGGTAGAAAATTTTATTTTGAATAATGAGATCATTATTTTTTAATTGCTATCATCTGTGAAACTACACAGGAAATTTATAAACACAAGGTTCCTGTGATAACTTTTATTTTCTATTTTATCTTGTCCCCCAAGTATTTCAAGAAGTTTTTGTTAGACGTATGCTTTGAATTTAGCAATTTTTCTTTTTGTGGAGTTATTTTTACCATATAAGCATCAAACTTTTTTTTGCGGTTCTTAATTTTAATTGTGGAGTAATTCATAGAAATATTTTTTGGTTGCTGTCGCGTTGTAATATTTGACGATTCGCTGTTCGTAATATGATACTAATTGTGCATCTGCGGAAAATATATTCCGATGTACTGGGTATTTCATAAAACAGGTGGCACAGAAAAAATCACTTTTTTAAATCGTACACCCTATATATGTTTACATTACTAAAGATCTCTAACTACATTCTATTCATCCCCAGATTATGAAACTAACCTGTTTTGGGGTTTTTCAAGTTACAACTGTTTCTGTTAAAAATCACATATCCCAAAGAAAGTAGTCCTACATATAAATGCTTTCAAATTTAGCAATAAAATTTGTCGTGTGGATTGGTTGAGATTGAGTGATGGTGTCAGAAATTTTTTTCTAACACCCTGTATATTATAACTAAAAGTGATGCTGAATTACATTCTGCATCAATCCATATTAGGTTTCCCTATATCTATTTTTTGCGGTTTCTACAACAATCCAGAATAATTAAAAATTCAAAGTTGTTGATAACGTTAATGTAACCAAAAGATATTAAGTTGACGGCTAATAAGACATTAAACAAATGGCACGTTGACAACGTACGAAAAGTACGTTTTACGTAAAAATAAATTACTCTAAAGATGATATCGTGGATATGATTTTTATACTGGGTGAAACAGAAAGAAATCCTTTTTCAGTAGAATTTATAGTCCAGACAATTCAATAAATTTTGTTATTAATAGGTACTGTTTAGAAGGAAAGAACCTCCGTTTCTTCTTTAAGTTAAGATTTCTTTTAAAATTAGCAAAAGAGCTGAATATTAGAATTTTGATTATTCTGAATTATTGTAGAAACCGCAAAAAATAGGTAGAGGGAAACCTAATATGGAATGGTGCACAATGTAATTCTGCTTCACTTTTAGTTATAATACACAGGCCTTTTAACAAAATCGAGAAAGATCATTTTGAAGTTCGTAAAGTTAATATTTTCCTGATAAACACTCTGTACATCCGGTGATAGAGAACAATTACTGACATCACCACTCAATCTTAACCAATCCACACAACAAATTTTATTGCTAAATTTGAAAGCGTTTAGACGTAGGACTACGCTACTACTAGGATATGTGCCTTTTCAATTTTTTATCAGAAACACCTGTAACTCGAAAACCAAACAAAAAAACAGGTTATCAGGTTATACAGGTAATCTGGGATGAATGGAGTGTAATTAGGGAACTTTAATAATGTAAACATATATAGTGTGCTCCATTTAAAAAAGTGAATTTTTCTGTGCCACCTCTTTTATGAAATACCCAGTATATTGGAATATATCTTGTGTAGATGCACAGTTAATATTATATTGCATGCCTAAAATATCAGATTGCCACCTAGCAGACAGACCGAGTAGTAAAAGGCGGACGTGCGGACGATGCAGCAATACTGCATCCTGTATAAATACTACAACACCCAGAAAACATTTCTATAATGTGCTACGGTCGTGAAAACCTACACTCAACTATAAATTCCTAGGATACGTCCTCGGACAGTATATAAATGTTGTTTTTTAAACCACAATTCTAAACACTTAACAAAACTTAACACTCTACACCGCATGAATATACAGGGTCCGGCAAAACTATGGAATAATGTCATTATTTATTTAAATACTGTTCTAATCTAAATTTTCTTCAAATAAAAGTTCTTTTTATTATATTTTGCTGTCGACTTTCTCTGGCGTTTTTTTTTTTGTCACAGTGTCGTTGCTATGGCAACCAAGTTTTTTATTTTTATAGTAACGTATGGTTTTTATGCTATTCTAGCAATCTACACATACTTATAAATCGGCCCGCATAAAATTTGTAATGGATTACATTACAAAAAATTCAATAAAATTAGCAGTTTATTATAACAAAATGACAACAATAATACGCAATCATCACTATGAATACAAATTAACGTTTCGAAATAAAAACAACAATTGAATATAAATTAATTTAGTGTTCAATGTGATGTCCATTTTTTCTGTATGCACATTTCTCGTCTCTCCCTGAAAGAGCGACTGACATTTCCAAACACATTATTTTTTATTGCCCCTATTTCACGCATAATTCTAAGTCGGAAATCTTCTAATTGTTCGGCCGCTCCACATAAACTTTATTTTTTATGTAACCCCATAGGAAAAAAGTCACAAGGGTTTAAGTCTGGAGATCTGGCCGGCCACTCTATTGCCCCTATTCGTCCAATCCAGCGGTTCGGGAAAACATTATTCAGATAATTTCTCACCTCTAAACCAAAGTGTGGAGCTCCGTCTTGCTGAACCACAGGTTATTGTTATTAGGGTAAATGTCTTGTAATGTCGGAACTACGTTTTGGGTCAATAAATTTAAATATTTCTCCATTGTTATCGTGCCATCTATAAAAAAAACTGGTCCAATAATATTATCATTGATAATTCCTGCCGAAACATTCACTTTTTCGGATCGTTGAGTTTGAGCTTCTATTAGCCATTTAGGGTTTTCCTGAGCCCAATACCGACAATTATGTCTGTTAACATACCCATTTAACATAAATAAGCAAAATGTTATTTGTTGGAACGTATCTCTCATGATTTCACAAAATTGCAGCCTTCTATCGAAATCATCTGCCGTCAGTTCTTGGACTAATTGAACTTTGTATAGATGAAATTTCTCTATTGTAGTCATGTTGTAAATCATTGCACGATGTTCGGGGTCGTTCGTTCATCGCCCACAAAATACTTAATGCAGCATCACCACCATTAGCAGTTTTTGGTCTCTCTTTGCGCTTCCGTTTTCTGCGTATTTTTTTAAATTAATTTGGAAACAAGACTGCATAATAGGATCACTGTTAGGATAAACATTATTGAATAATATGCATACTTCTTCTTGTGTTCGTTTTCGATCACCATATCCTACCATGATAAGAAATCAATTTTATCCTTTTCTATTAAGTGAATCATTTTTAATACACTCAAATGTAACTAACACGCACAAAATTATCAACAGGGAAGCTAATTGTCAAAAAATAACAGCTGATAAACAATCGAAAATCGCCAACAGGCACAGGTAACGACAATTTCGTTATAAGTGACTATTACATTAGAATTAGATTTTTCTCGGAAATTTCATTATTACTCCTTATACAATGTAACTATTTGTACGTATAAAAATATACTGATTCAGAAAATACTTCAAAAAACATACGTTGCTATTTAAAAAAAAAAGTTGGTTGTCATATCCTAAAAAAACGCATCGAAAACTCGACCAAAACACAGCAAAATATAATTAAAAGAACTTCTATTTGAAGAAAATTTAGATTAGAACAGTATTTAAATAAATAATGGCATTATTCCATACTTTTGCCGGACCCTGTATATACACTGCCGACGTATTTCGGCAACGAAGTTGCCATCCTCAGCAGTAACGCTAGACAGTCGAACGAGAGTAAGAAAGTCGAACGTGTCGCAGTTTCTAAGACGAGTACACTATTCTAAATATCATAGATTACGCAAAATCTGGATCATCAAAATTCTATGGTATTATTTATAAATAATGTAGACATTAGATTGCAAATTTTTCATTTTGATTGTTGACTTATTGTCAAATATTAAACCAGATTGCAGATTTTTTCCGAAAGGTGAATGATGAATCTTTTAAATACTGAATAAGTAACATTACACATATTTAAAAATAGTGTTGCCAATCATTTCCTGTCGATACCATTATTAAAAGTTTTACGTATTCGAAAATAAGTGCATTTGTAAATTGAAGGGAGTTTCAATTTACAAATGCACTTAAGGAGCGCCTATTAGATTATCTGTATAATTAAATAATTGCTTGCTAAAATTAATTATCTACATTTAAAAAGTAGTTTTTGTATTGTGTAACATTTTTGCCGACATGCACAACGAAACTTCTATTTTCTATTCTCACTTCGCGTAGAAACTAAAACGTGAAGGAAATAATTATTCTGAAAAAAGCTTTATGAAATGAAAAATAAATATAATTTTTGTGAAAGGAAATAGTTAAAACATTATTTAAATATTGGAATCTAAATTAAGTATTCAAATAATTGGTCACGTTGTTTTTAATGATAGGCCAGCCAATAATAACATTCTTGGCAGACATTAGTGTCTCGAAGGGGCCAAACATTTTTGCATGGAGTTCATTCAAATTATGTACTCCAACGTGACACCTTTTGTTTATATTTTTTAAATTTTTACTGTACATGTTCGTGAGCATTGGTGGTGTAAAATAATAGGATACGGTGGCTTAAACTAGTAAAAATAAAAATGCCCTTACCACCTTGATAGTCAGATACCTATTTCGGCAAAGAAGTTGCCATCCTCAGTAGAATTTACAAAGGAAGATAATGTTAGACGTCGCACTTTGGGAGATATGCACCACACAGAACACCATTTGAATAATACGACCTTCCGGCTTACAATCTATGTCTATGTATACTACCAAATCGTTCCGGTTCATTAAGCGTAGTTCGTCACACACTGAACCGTAACAATCCAGTTAATAATATTTCTATTATCTAACACAGCAGGTCAAATTATTAAATATTGTTACACTGGAAGACAAGCAACAAATTGTGGATTATGAACATAACAAGTATAAACAGATACAACACACAGGTGACACCTTACCTTTTCTTTTTCGTTCCATTTTAGTTTCGTTAGCTTCTAAATAAATTTTGAATAACGGTTGGTAGTCGTCATTTCTTTCCAATGCTAGTGGTATTTTCTCCATCAGAATCATAAATATAAAAGTATAGTCTAATTAAAAAAAAAACTTGGCTCTAAAACCTTAAAACGCTTAAGGGCTATAAGTAATTTTAGGCTACATTCAGCCATTTAATTTCCGTTTCAATTATTAAAACCTGCCTATAAATAAAGGCAGTACGGACTCGTCTTTATTTATAAGACACTCTGTGTATTGAAAAGACTACAGTAAATAAATAGGCCTATAACTAGTTTACATTTCGGAGTGCTTTCCTGGTTTTAACAGAGCTATTATCTTTGCTTTTCTCGATAGCTTCGGTATGGTGAGGTTTTTCACGCATAAATTCATTAGTTTGAGCAACCAGGATTTTGCTTAGGTCCACGATGTTTAATTTGTTCAGTTATCATCAATACCAGCTCCTTTATGGTATTTACGGCTTCCTAGAGTTTCATTGTGAATGGTTTGCCTAGTAATTTGAATTCGTTTTGAGGGACTCTATGCAATCTAATCGTTCGATGGGTTTTCATTTTTCTGTTATTTAGTGTGGGGGCTACTAGATCGGCTGTAACGTTGTTAGCTTACGTCATTTCTTTAGAATCGGAACTAATTTGTTAACCAAGTTCAAGCCCTTTTAGTGCTTAGAGTCATACCCATCTCTGCAAGGTATTTACCATTTTTTTGCCTTGCATTAGTTAGAAAAGTATTTCCATACCTTATGGTTTCTAGCCAAAAGGATCTCGCTCATACAGAGTTGTCTACTGTTTCCCTAAGTTATTGGAATCGCCAGTAATTCCGAGGAGGTATTGTTGTCTACACTCTCTGTATATTGTCATATATTTTATAGTGTCCATGAACTCTTCATAATTTTTTGGTAATAGTTTTATGTCAGTTAGAGCGTCATCCTTTTATGTAATTCCCCTATTTGTCTTTTTTAAAGTTGAATCTTCTTCGGAAGGGGATCGTTATTAAACTTTAATAACAATCAGAAACAACCCAATGCAGAGTATAGCAATAGAGCTCAAGGTCGTACGGAATCAATTTATGGTTAAGATACGAATTTACTAGTGATCAGAGTTTTAGTGAAAATATAATATTCTCTGACGAGTGTATATTTAGCACAAATGGGCATGTACCGTCCCAAAATTTTCGGTATTGAAATGATAAATTAATTTTTTTCTGTTAATCGTATTCGGCAATATTATAACGGTGCGATACTGCGAACTTAGTTATTTATTATTATATTATCATAAAGTGTAGAAGTAATTGTGGTTTGTATACCAGTTAACTCTTCCTTCTGTTTGAATAAATATTGACACAACATTACAAGACTGTCTCTTTAATAATTTGTGACCGCCTTGTCTGCCGACTTGAACATTTTGGATTTTTTCTTTTGTGGTTGCTCCAAGCAAAAATTGTACAGTAACGTCCTGCCCAATGATGAAAATACATTAAAAATACGTATAATGGAAGGAATTGCCAGTACAACACCTCAAATGTTACAAATGAACGGGGAAATAAGATGGGGGAATTACAGAATAAGTATAAAAATAATCGTGTTTCATGAAATTGTTAATTGTTTCTTTGAATAGAAAATTGGTACAATATTACAAGAACTTCTTCTGTTTCAATAATATAAAAAATTATTCTGCACAGTATAAACAAATTTATTCCAAAAGTGTAGTATTCAGACTTCAGAACAAGCAAACACTTTTTTGCATCAAGTTGAATTAAAGAACCTTTTGCTCTTATGACACCTATTATTTCGTGATTATTATTCAAAAGAACGATCATAATTTGTATACCAGAAATCAGCCTGGTATACCAAATTAGATCCCGCATCTGTATTGGTAATAAGCATAGATAATACATATTAGAGATAGTAAAAAAATAAAAATAAATACCCTTACCACCTCGATGAGTGAAGAACTCCTGGATACGTATTTCGGCAACTAAGTTGCTATCCTCAGCAGAAGAAGAATCTTCGTAGATTCTGGTGAGGATGGCAACTTAGTTGCCGAAATACGTATTATCGAGGCGGTAAGGGTATTTTTTTATTTTTTTACTATTTTAAGCCACCGTATCCTATTTTGTATTTTATACTAGAGATAGGCAACTATTTCACACAGTTTGTTAGCAGAATCAGCACCCTCTATTGAAACGTTCACGTACTAAAATCATTACGCGGTAAAATTACTATTACTCAATTTGTTACCTTACTAATAATAGAATATCTATCTATGACAAAGAATGGGTTGAGATTGTAAATAAAACGTGTATTTGCAAAATACTTTATAGTATATTTATATTACAAATAAAATTGCATCATTTTCATTAGTACATTATAATAAACAATAAAGCGGTTTCTATAATAAACATTAAAAATCAATGAAATACACAAACACCCAGAAGAAAATATTATCATTAATGAAAATATGAGCTCCAAATAATGTTAACGTTATAAAATTCTATACTCGAAAAAAATTATTTTACCAATTATTTTTACATACGTCATAAAGCTAAGCTAGAAGACTAGGTTGAGCTTGATGAGACATTATATACATACATTACAACATGAAATTTCCTATATCACAACACTTATTAACCCAAGAAAAATCATTACATCTTCAATATCACTGTATCACATTACTCTCAAAAGTTTCCAATTAATAATATAATATATAATGTAACTTTTTACATAAAACTGGATATTGCTTCTTTTTAAATTGACAAAAAAAGCCCTCAAAAAATATATAATACACTATCGCATAATTATAATTTATATTTTAGTATTATTTGATTATAATATAGCATGTAGATTACTTGATTTACTTTATGTATGGATGCCATCCGTCTGGGTCGTCGATCGCGCCTTTTACCTCCCAGGTTTTTAGATCCCAGGCCCTTGAGGTAGTTCAGAATCAATGAGGAATTTTTCAGGTCGGCTAGGAAAGTAATGCCCTTTCCAAAGATGGAGTACCTGATGCGGGTGATCGCAGGACAGTGGCACATAACGTGCTCTACTGTTTCTGCGTCCTCCATCCACAGTCGGCATTCGGTTTCTTCCGATAACCCGATTCTGTGCAGGTGTTTTCTGAGTCTGCAATGACCTGTAAACACAGGAGTAATTATTTTGATCCTTTTACGTTCAAGTTTTAGTAATTCTCCGGTTTTGACATGATTGGGTGCAATGCACTCCTTCGCATGTATCAAACCAGGAGAACTGCTCCAAAATAGAAGTACTTTCTGTTTTAACCAGAAGCAAATTTATCGTTTGGCTACCGAAGTCGATATGCCAATTACCGGTTCTGGACCCCGGAAGCACCCCGCAGCACCCTCTATTGCAAGGGTGTCTGCTACCTCATTATGAGGGAGCGGCGCGGGACCCAGATTAGGGTTAGTTTGTTGGACGCTCCTATTATATTCAGAATAGTTTTACAGCTCTAGATCAGTTTCGAGTGGCATTTGGGCGCCTCCAAGCATATAGAAGAACTAACTTACTTTGGCTGCCTGGTAGCAATTGCGTAAGGAATGCATTCTTCAGCAACAGATTATTAGATTTAATTACTGGTTTCTCAAAATGCAAGTGGCAAACTTTGCGACACATATATTTTCATAGAATTCAACTGTATGAAATCTGGTTTTCTACAAAAATATCTCCACTTAAACATCTCAGGATACCTGACCAGATCAGGAAAACTATCCCGCGAGGACAATTCATCCTCACATCCCAGCACTGAGCAACTGCAGAACGGCATAACAAGCTATCAGAAAATTTTCATTATACACAAAACCAATGGCAAACTTACCTGATGCTGCTATATGAGTCTCTTCAGCACTTTTACTATAAAAAATTACAACAATCGACACTTAAAAACTGCAAGTTGTCTGTCAAGCATATAAGTAATATTAGTACAGAATCACTATACTACATATAAAATCACAATACAAAATAAACTAATATACAGGCTGATTCATTTTCGACCCTCACCATGGGGATTTGGCTTATTATTGGAGATAGAGGGTAAGTTTAAATTTGGCATAGTTGATAAATTTTGTGCTTGTTATGAACCCGAAGAAAGAATAAGCCTGTGACAAAAGACGTTCGAGATTTAAAAAAAAAGCGAAAAAAGCTCATTTCCTTCTTTTACCTCTAGCACTTTTATTCAGCCTTGCAGAGAAAAACTACTTTTGATCTTCTATCTAATGGTGTACTCAAAATTTTTATTTAACGTTTCGATTCTTCTGACCATCATCAACTTTCTTATTTCTTACCGGCGCCATATTAGATTTTGACATCAAAAAGTTTTTCTTTCTGATTTCAACCATGTATAACATGTTGGTGAAAAGTTTTGATATTATGGTTTTATTGATCAAGAACACATTTTAATATTAAATAAGGTAGCCATGAAACTTAAAACTGTCAAACGTTCCAATTATCGTTCACTAGTAATAGAAAAATGTCGTACACCAACAAAAAGAAACGAAATATGTTAAGGATTTTTTATTTATCGAACCAAAATACAACAATAGAGAGTACAAGATATTTACAACTGTATCCAGAACGACAACAGCC
>JARFOC010083543.1:0-14402 GCA_031763485.1 Osmoderma eremita
AATCATCGTATAATATATGAACGTTAAGCTACCGAGAATCTGTGTTTGATTAATAGAAAAGCCAAACCCCAACAGTTAATTCTGATATATCATGTGGCTATTGTCAGACATTTGCACTGATTTGTACGTAATACAAAGCTTTGAAGAAATACCTTAGAAATTTATGCATTATTTTCTTTAGTTAAAAAGGATATTTAAACACTTTTATATAGGTATATACTTTATTTTAAATAAATAATTTTTGCATAATATGAGTATAACTATCAACTTAAGTACACCATACTTATTATATTTTCTTGTTTTTTAAATATATAATAATAGGGAGACATTATACAATATTTTGTACTTTGCAAGTGTATATTTTAGGCATAACGTTAGGGAATTTAACTGAATAACTTGTAAGGTATTGTCTAATGATTGTAACGATTCTTTGTGTTTGAATAAGTCTTTTTTACACTCAAAAAGTATAGAATCTATAGTTTAGAGTATTGAGTGTTGTTGCATTTTGATTTCCATAATTCTGAGCACGAATTACATAAATATTACTACAATAAGAGATCTATAATCACTTAAACATCATCTTCTTTGTGATCAGTACTGCAAAAATATAATTATTGCTATTACTATCGTAATGAGATTTAAACTTGTTTTGGCACATTAAATGACATATCATATTGTAACATTATTCTGTACAAAATCTTATTTTTACAAATGGCTTTTCCTATCATAATTATTATACACATTATATTTGGCACAATAGTTCCGTTTCTATTTTGAGATTCCGAGTGATTGGCTACACCGGCTGTCAAACGTCAAAATTATCACAACTGTCGCTATATTCAGTCCGATTCGTCTTTCTTCTTCCGTAACTTGCCCTCGCGTTGTATTGTTTTCGTTACTTGTTCTACGCACTCCCCCACCTCGGATTGGTCGTCTTGGAGCATGTTCGAGAGGGTCATGATATAACCGCAAGCCACCCTCAGTACCGACAACTTGGATAGTTTCTGCGAGTGGGAGTAGGCGGGAATGGCGCGTCGTAGCGTATCGAAGGCGGCGCTGATCGTATGAACGCGTGTTCTTTCTCTTGCATTAGCTTCTATCCGCCTTTCTCTCGTCATGTTTTTGTAGTTTCTTTGTTCTTTGCGACTTGGTTGTAATCTGAAATTGAGATATTTGAACGAATTTAAGATGAATTGATATTAAAATATGGATTTTATTTAGAATTTTTACAATTAAAAAGAGCTTTGGAGATTTTTTTGTGTTGTTTACCTTGGGAAAGCATCTGCAGAGGTTCTTAACATTCTTTCAGCATCGCCAGGCGACATGTGCGTCATTTGGGGATGCAAAGGCACCCTGAGATTTTCCACGGTGGTAGAGGCTGAATATGTAGGAACTGCTATATCCTTTTCAACTTTAACTTTAAGCTCAATATCACATTCCTTCTCCTCCTTCCTCTTCACCAGAGCTACAGGTTCCGAGGCAGGCGATGGAGATCGCTTTATAGGCGAAGGGGGCCTAAAATATGCATGGGGCATCTCCTTGATTTCGTGGCAGTTGAAAGAGTCGACACCTAGGTGTGCTAAGGGTGTAGGCGCGTGCAGGAACAGTGAGGGCGGCGAGGGATCTTCGATCTTCACGGTTGGGCCCCTGCTCCACGGTCGGAAAGGTTGCGTTTGGTTCTGAAGGCACATTCTCTTCTTCAGGGGGCCCTCGTGAACTCGACGTGGTTCAGCGCACTTGCGTTTGTTCCGTATGCAGATGGCTTCGACCTTCACTTCAACGCTGTCCTCGCTGCTGTCCGTTGGGGAGTGGATTTCTTCGGAGAAGTCTTCGTCAACTGGTGGACATAGTCTATCGATGTGATCCATGTTATCCTTATCTGTAAAGAAAATATGTCAAAATTTTAGTCAGAATGTAACAGAAAATAATGTCGCAGTGAATTCCAATAACTCAGTAGCAGGTGCTGTCACTTAATTTTCATTTTGTTAACGAAGTAACAGTTTCTATAACTACATCACAGTATTTTGTTTTAGTGCAAGTGTAATTTATTTAAGGGTTAAATCGAATATTAAAAAAAATATATATTGCGTTGTTAATACATTTCTTTTGATATATGAGTAGCAATTACTAAACATTAGAGTAGCAATTTTGCTCAATAAATCACAACTTGTTATTTTGAGGTAATATCAAACAATCTCGGTATAAACATATTTGGGCATAATTGCCGTTATATGCTGTATTTTATAATGTAATATACATACATATATTTTTCCCATTGCCTGGATATTTTTTCTAGGTTTGGCTTTTATGTTTTCACTACATGGAATACATTACATTATTGTTTATTTGGTCATTATAGTGTATAAATTGTGCCAACTTAATATATAATTATACTGATACAACATCCCAGTTGAGACGCCACTGCCGCAATTAGAATTAGATAGATGATCAATTGAGAAGAAAAGTGATGACATCGATTTGTTTTGTTTGGAAAGTTATGCAGTGCCGCCAGCAGCGTAAAATGATTAAATGAGTGATATTTTTTTATCATTTTACGATGTCTAGGTTTCCAAACAAAAGAAATAACCTATTAATTTTAGCCATGTTATTTACATGTGCCTGGATCTTTCTTTATGTTGTGTTTATTTTCTATTTCAATAATTTAATTATTTTTAAAACAAAAAAAAATGTCTACATATCCTTCTCACATTTTGCCGTTGACGAGACTGTGCAGGTTTCCAAACAAAATTTACATCACACTTTTCTTCTCAATGCACGTGTTTCCAACGTAGTAAAAATTTGATGTAGCGGGAAATTTAAGCCGTCCTCAGACATCAAATCTTCATATGTATACCTTTGCTTTATCTTTAGATTTTATGATGTATGTATCTGTATGTTGTCGATTCTTATCGAATATGAAGTAACACGAACTGGTTTGATGTATATTCAAATATTCTTCATTGTATTTATTAAATTCAAAAAATTAAATCTATTCAGAACCATTTATCTGCTAACTTCAATATGAAAATCCAAATATCTTTTTAAAATTATTTTCAATTAACATTTTTTGTGGTAAGTATTTCCTTTTATGATTTCCAGATTTTATTTATCATTTTTATATTATATTCGCCAATTAACAAAGCTACAAAATATGACATGATTCACGCATGACATTTCGGTTATTGAAGATTCACTGACTTTAACATTTGAAACTGTAAGCACCACGCAATATAATAGGTCATCAAACTCTAAAATTTGCGTTTAAGGATAAAAATAACATATTTACACTTATTAATATTATAATATTTGCATTGGTAAATCTGTTAAAGATGATGGCATTATACACATGTAGACTTTTAGAGTTGACGATTTTTTAAAAACATGCAATTTTTACTTAAAATTTTGATCACGACACCACATTATTGAATATATCATCCGTAAATGACATATTTTTTTTTGGAAATGATCTATGCGCTTAGACATTACCTTGAATTTCAAAACAAAAATGAAAATAATTTACAGCGCGTAATCGTGTTGCTGTACTGTTCGAAGGAACCTCGGTTTATAGCGATGATATTTATTACTAATTGAAATATAAATTACAGTTGTTTTCTTAAATAATAATTAAATTTCTTGCAATTTTTCGCACGAAAATGTGTATTCTTTATTACTACTTGCATAATGTTCACTTTTCATAATTTCGCACCAGTTGCAGGAGTCCTAACTTACCGGTACCTTTGAAGTGCGTTAAAACCTTAGATCCTATAAATTATAATATATGATCTAAGGTTAAAACGCTTGAAAACATTCGGTAAATAAATAGTTTTCTGAGAATGCCTTGCTTTAAATCAGTTCTGTCTTCTAAAGTCAATAAAATCCATACTGGGAATTTGCTTGATACAAGTTGACAATGGAGTGACAGTTTGAATGCCACATATTATACAGAGCATTCAATTGAATTTATAATTGGTGTAGACTTTGTGTATTGTCACAAATTTTACAACACTGCTCAATTAATAACGTCACTGTACTAGTAAACTAACAAATAATAATTTTAGGTTATGTTGCTTAAAAATTCTTTGTTGTGCATGATTTTTATGAATGTGTTCGTAATGAATGAACTAGTTTCAAAGAAAACGAGTTGTTTTTAAAATAACTTAGTAGGACCGGTTATATGTTCCAAATTGAACGTTTTATACTCTTACAAATGTGACAGTTATTATAATTCGATGTGACACTTCATTGATAGTTATAAAAATATGTGTTCCCAACTAAGTTGTAATATTGCTGGCTTACTCCAATTATGAATTCAATTGATCACCCGGAACTTCTAAATATAGGCTTTTAGTCTAACCCAGGCGGGTGCACTAGTATACCTTTGGTGTAAACCTAGGGTGCTCTGAGTGTAAAATTCTAGAACTCTGCGTAGAGTATTTTAAAATTCTATTACAATTCTTTTAGTTTAGTTTAGTTAGTACTTCTTTTGGTTTTTACTTATCGTTATTTTTATTCTTATTGTGTATTTCGACTATAAAGATTGACGTGTCCCGAATTAATTATTATTTTGTTAACGCACGTCGAGCTAAAAATGATTCATTGCCAGGTACCTGGACCCGACTATACTTTTTAGTGTAATTATATTCCTAATGGCTATGTTTTTGTTGAGTAGGGTAGATTAATGTTAGAGCGAATGTTTTCCTTCACAGTCTTTAGTGTGTAAGTTTGCTATTGTAGAAGTCAGTACGTGAATAAAATTATTGTTAAAGTTGGTTGGTGCGTTATTGTGTTTGAACAATAAGTGGGTTTAACAATGTTGTGCGGCAGGAGTAATCCGAACAGTGTGTTTATTGTATTCCAACTGGTAACCAAAAAAGGTAATTCCAATTGTAAATATAACTTTCAGAAATACGTTGATCGAAACCGTCAATGCGTGCTTTTTGCGCAACTTGTGCGCTCACATTCTGAACAGAATTATAGTTGGAAGTAGAACATGTGCTACTTAAAAATCTGCACGGCAGAATGCATACTTATTTTGGCACATTTTGTGAATGACATTATGTGAGAAAAAGCTTGTATAGAAGAATCAATAGAATTTTGGATAGCATTATGCATCCTGTCAAGTTTAAAATATATGAGATTTGGCGCGGTAGTCTGTTTAGTTGGGTTCGCAGACCACCGGAGGGATAGGCACACAATTTTAACGATAAGTGCGCCAGCTCTCCTTACTCTATTACCTCTGGTCTAACCCGCCTTGTATATCTCTAGTTCAAGGCATTGTTTTTGTTTCATAGAGAGCGCCACTTTATGGCGCTCTTCGAATGTGACCAGTAATACATCTTAGTTGTGTTAAAATTCAATTCCATATTACGATCAAAAAGCTCTGAGTTACATTTAGTACATCTGTGTGATATAATTTATTATTGTCGCTAATTTTAAGTAATAATCTGACAGTGACACAAAGTGACAGCTACAAAAGCGGTTGTTTACTGCCCTTAGATCATATATATTACATGGATACCGCTATGTTTCCCAACTATGTTTCCAACATATCACAGATATGAAAAAGAATCAGCATTTCTGTCTAACAACAGTTATTCGTATTTTCTTATTCGCACCTGACCACGCGTGGACCACGGCGGGAGAAGCGCGCTAAATTTGAATTAAATTTGACATACATCACAGATAATACCAGCTCTGACGCATAACCTGATTTTTAAATGTCAACAGAAAATAGCTCCCTCATACAGATTGATAGACAACAGTACTCTACGGAGACAGAACTAGAAACTAGACAGAACTCTAACCTAAGTCTAACGGTACTCCGTCTAATGTCTGTGAAATTGTGAAATCGCATACGTCCCATAATAAATCGCACGGAATCCGCATGCATTTCCATTTTCGGTTCCACGAGAGGTCAGATAAGGGATAGCTACATATAATAAGCATGAAACTAATAGCTCGAAAATCGTAGAATTACATATTGGCAACAGTAACGTATATAGACTGATATGGTGATAGCGGTATCCGTGTAATATTATATGATCTAAGGTTTATACGTATGACAATTTTAGGAACAGAAGTAACGAGGAGTAATTAATAAACTGCTATTTTAAGGCTAATCACTGTATATTTCAAGGATTCAGCAGAAGGTGGAAGAAGCTGACGTTTAATTAAATTATCTCTTTATTTGCCAAATATTTATTTCAACACATATCGTGCCTTCATCAGGGCTTGACTAAAATAAAAGAACAACACAATGGAAATCTATCAATGCACTATTTTTTAAAATTAATTAATGAAAACAAGTCAAAACAATTTTTAATTGTTTGAATTTTGTACAGAAAAAAAATGTTTTTAAAACGCACAATCTTTTATCTTGTACATTTTTGTTGTAAACCAATAATAAACCTTTTCCCCGTTAGTTCATCTTTTCTTGGCTATGTTGTGTATACGCATAGGTACCGTAGAATGTTTCTAAAGCCCCTAAGGGTATAACTTCGAGGATCTTACGCAGGTAACTATGCAAATTAGACTGGCGCCAAACGTTGGACGTACTGCTGTGCTTCGCAGGGTCCCATCCAATTATACGCGTTACCAAATGATTAGGTAACACTTCAGAAAGAAAACCGCTCGCTCCGACACCGAGAGGAAGGTATAAAACCCGGGTGTGTCTCCCAGTCTGTCTGTGTCTCGTGTGAAATTAACTGGACTTAAGGAAGGTGTCCCAGACATATTGTTAGGTTCGTTCGGGCAGGTGTAATAAAAAAGGCGACTGCGGGAGCAGGTATACAATACAGGTGTCTGAGGATTGGGAATATCACCTGAGCTATGTACGGGGGTAGATTAAAATGAAATCTATCTAACCCGAGAAGATTTGGAGAAGAGACTAAAACTAAAAATTCAAATTTTCGACATACGATGGATCTTTAACAGTTACATAGGTACTTAGTACGATGCTTCTCCAATAACGCGTTACCCTCCAAAAAAGTCTTTTAGTAGCTCTTCAATGGCGTCTTTTAGTTCTCCCAGTTGATTTCCTCCAGAACTTCCTTAGGAATTCAACCATTGTCGTGCGATGATATTAAAGATTTTTTGAGCAAACTATAATTTTCTTTTTGCGTATACAATTAAACTAAAAAAAATAAATCGCCTCTTTGCGTATATAAGAGCGGCAGGATAAATTTCGATGCACGTGATTTATGACGTCAAACCACCAACTGTACAATATGAATTTGTCAATTCTTAAAGCACTTTTCAATGGAATTATAATCAATAGTTTATCATCAAAATAGTTATAGATCATTCCACTTTAGCACAAATCATCAGGTATACTAATTAAATAATTATTTTAAGCGCCTATTATCAATTAACGCAATGCGACTTTCTTCTATTCTATTGGTATTCGTGTACTCCGTTGTCAATAGTTGTTTGTTGTTTCTGTCACGAAATATTGTCTGATATTTGTGCCGTTCTCTTAGGTTATTGCTTATTTAACGGCTTTTTTATTTGCCATATTACTTATTTTTTGAAAATCAGTTCTTATCACAAGTAATCACGTTTCTTGACGACTGTATTAGAAGGGTATTAAGCTACAATGCCGAAATATTTACCTAAACAAGCAAAACAAAAGGTTGCAGGGTTATAATGCCGTTCTACGAACAAGAACGTAATAGTACTCGCATTCGTGGACAACCTTTGACACCTTTTACGGCAGTGAGGGGTAAGTAGAGTATTTGCACAAATGTAGTGCTCAAAGAATTATAATTTTAGCTGCAGCTTTGAATATTAGCTTATCGTCATATCACAAGCAGTGAAAAACAGTGAACCCCTGACTGATCCCAAAGCAAATCGACAAAAGCCTATACCTGTCATAAGTATCGATGATGCTACAAATTCATCGATAAGTAATGTTGTATAGGAAATGTACCCGAATCGTATTAGATATAAGTACCTTTAGGTAATTTTTTTCTAATTATTTTGATATTTTAGGAGACCTCTTTGCACGGAATAGTCTATTGCAAATTTTGAAGGATAAAGATATATTTCATCGATGCCTTTCGTCTCTGGGGATTATTTTAAAATGAAATAGGTTTCCGTTGGCGAAAAAATAATCCTCGACAAGAATTGATGAAAACGCACATATAGCAAATACAAGGCTCAATTTTCTATTGCAAAAGTGATTGGAGTGATTGTGATAACAATGAATAAACTACAATAAATAAAATAAAAATTTATTTGTTACATGAATTTACCGTATAGTCCTTTACATAATTAATGCCTCTATGCTTTCCATTGTGCACATTCATTTTCAGATGTTCTCCCATGTTATGATTAATAGTCAAAAATTTTGACACTTTTTCTCACAACACTAACAATTAGTTGTCCTGATGTAACTTCCAAAACCAAATAAATTTTACTTTATACTATGTTCGGTATACCTTTCTCATTTCTTTCATAACTTCTTAGGAATACCATTATTTTCAGAGGAATAGGTACCGCTATTTTAATAAATACAATAGAAAATATTCACGACAAATAACATAACCTAATATTTATTTATTCAATGAAAAGTCATTCGAAACGTGTTTTGGCAACCACGCCATATAAGATGACATTCACAATCGATAACGTGCATCGATCTTTATCCTGTCTGTCTTATACTCACTTTATCCTGGGAGCTCATGTACCTTTCGGAGTCGAGTTTTCACCTGTTTTCTTCCACATTTACTTCCACTTTTTTCCATTTGCCAACATTTTTGTATTATCCCATCCTATTCGTATTTTCCCAACTACTGTTCGTACGTCTTCCTTCCACATTCCTCTTGATCACTCCCTTTAATATTTTTCCATTTCTTTCACCTCAAATGTTTATCTAATTGTTCTATAACATGTTAGGGACTAAATTCAGGGTTTCTTTGAATATCTGGTTTCTAATTTTCATCTTTCTTGTTTTTCCTTCTATTTTTCTCAAGAATCTCATCTCCGTATTTGTTTATTTAGTTTTCTGCTGTTATGTTGTCGTAAAAGATTGGCATGCACACGTCAGTATCGGATTTATAACTCCTTTACCTATTTCTGTTTATATTTGTTTTGGTATTTATTTTTTACCGAAAAAGTTCCTCTATAATATTTTACAGTCTACTACCGAGATAGTAAAAATGATTATCATGTCTGAAGTTGCAGTAAATGAATAAGAAAAAGACAAACAAATATATATCTATAACAGGTAAGACAATGGAAGACAATGTTGCTGCAAACTTCAGACATGACAATCATTTTTGCTTTCTCCGTATACTTTGTTCACCGAACAGATGATGTGATCAAGTGATGATCATGCATCGTGCACGTGCAAAGCCGATTTTACACTGGAAAACAGAGAAATAGTAATTTTCATCCAGCTATGACTATTTGTAACATATTTCGGAAACATATTCGTCTAAACTTTTATTTAATGTTTTTGCTGTCTATTGCAATTTGATTTTTATTTTAAGGTGGAGCAAATAAATAATAATATATAAAATGGTGTAGATGGAAAATTAAAATATTGCAGTGTGATCGGTTCAAACATATATAATTTTTCTTAGTAAAACGGTGTTTAATATGTTATTAAAAAGTACTTGGGCCGTAGCAAAAAGAAATCACAAGTTTTATTTTATTTGGAAGATGTTTTAATTATGGATGTGTTTATGCTTATGAAAAAAAGATTAAAAAAATTATGTAATCAGCCACCTTTAAAATTGCAACACTACAAAAAAAAAACAACGCCAAAAATCGTACTCAACGTTCATTGTACATTTATTACACAAAGTATGTACATTGACACTGTTTTACCTTGCCCGTTATATTTTATGGTGCTAATAGTCTTCAAAAAGACACAAATATGGAACATACAGGAAAAAGACGAAATAATAACTGAGATGAACAAATACACGACGCCGCAGAGGAATAAAGGGGTTATAGTTGATTATATGTAAACATTGCCCGGTCCTTGGTATGCAATACAGCGATTTTGTTACACATTTTAAATCATGAATGAATTTAATTTATTATTACCTTTCTGTCCTACTTTAGCAGTGCAATTGTTATATTTGTTTTTAGCAAGAGATAGAAATTTAATCTTAGAACTTATGATGCTATTTTTACCTTTATTTAAACAGTCTATGGCATCTTTCGAATAATCGCTGCTTGAATTTTAAAGGGCGCCTTTTAATTCAGTTTTTTAATTTACATCGTTTGCAACGGACTTTTCGGGAGTTTTTACTAACCAATAGAAAGCTTAGTTAAGCTCTGATTTTCATTTGTTTGGGCCGTTGAAAGCTCATTTGTCGGGTAAAAGGTTTGAAGACGACGCCGAAGCTCACGAGGAAGTACGGCAGTATTTTACAAATTTGGATCGCACCTTTTACGAAGACAGTTTACAGAAGGTTTTGCCTCGCTGAGATAAGCGCCTTAACATTGGCGGCGATTATGTTGAAAAATAGCTAACAGTTCACACTTTTACTTAGTGTATGTGTGATTTCTATAAATAAACTAGTCTCTCTGTAATTCACAAATGTACCTTAGTAACCGCGTATCCCTCGTATATTATACTATGAACCATCTATAGAGTCCTATATCTGGGATTATTGAAGAATACAAAATTTAGTTTTTGAAATACATACTTTCCGATCTACATATTTCAAATTCAGATTTTTTGACAGGTTGGCAAATATAAAAGGCGCAAGAAACCATGAAAAAGGAACCGCTTAAAAAGGGTTTTTCATTTATGTCAAAAGTACGTGCGTTCATACAGTTTAGTAAAATAATAATATATTCAAAATATAATGAAGTAATAATAGTTAGTATACTTATAAATCGAAAAAGTTCTTTTTGCTCTTTACATCAATTGACGTGATAGAAGCATTTTTGAAGCTCTGCAATGCGCTAGATTCTATATCAAATGTTTGAATAAATTCTCCAGTTAAACTTCAACGAGTAAATACAACGTATTTATTCATAGTATTTTTAAAGTAATTAAAAAATCTTCCCCAATTTTCATACAAGATGATTACATTTTTAAAATAAATCTACATACGCTCTCTGCTAAAGATAATTTTTGGATTCTAATCGAGTTATTAAACAAGAACGTAAAGCTTTCGCACAATAATTGCGGAGGAATCTCACCTTTTCTCAACGCGAAGATTGTCTTCGTCAATCCATTCGTCATAATCCGGACGTATTTAGTATTGATGTGAAGATCCAATTTATAGTCTACTGTATCGCCGCCCTAATTAATCGTAATATCTTCTGCGATTATCGAGTTATCACACACACGAAAGTCTTTTTTGTTCTCCTTACAAAACAAGTAATCAATTCTTGAACCCTTTCTGAAGAGCATCGGAAATGTTGGAATACATAGAAGGCCACACACTAATTGTAAGTTGTTTTGAAACGAGTTAAACTGCAATAATTTCACGACGAATTATCGACTGGCGCCTGCACATTACTGTTTATATATACAGTAGTTAACATATGACAAACAATAATAATATTACTAATACCAAAATCCACAAGGCACAAAAACACTAAACTATCTCTTTTCTAATTGTTTCTGCACAAGTTTTAGTTTTCTTTTTCGCACAATAAATTCACTGATTATTATTGCGTTTAGTTTTTCCCCCACACGAAATTAAAAAAAAACTTCGTTTCAAAGCGTTAAAAAATCTTATCCAAATATTATTTCCAAACAGCACGTAACATCCCGTATAACCCTTGCAATTGTAGGAGCGCGAATGGCCCTCGTCACTACCGCTGCATCAACAGTACGGGGCCGGTTCAGTTCTCGGTTTCTGTTGGAATTGCGCCGCGTCCTCAACAGCCGTGCTGTGGTGGGGAGCAACACGGGCGCCTTAGCTGGCGCCTAATGTCTAGTCACCGTTCCAAGCGGAGTGACGGCCCCGCTGTTGGTGGAATGCGGACCGATTCTCGTCTCGTTACACCTGCCACTCTCTTACGCTCTACGTTCGATCCTTCACGCCTGTGTGAGAGGAACGAAGTCAAGTCGACGGATGGATCCGATGATTTCTGACGGCCCGCAGGACCGTAGGTGCTGTTGTAGTCGGTGGTGGCGATGTTGTTGTCTGGATGGTGGTAGGTGGGATATGGAAGATACGAGGAAAAGAAAATCTTCGGGGAAGCGGCGTAAGTGAAGATTTTATTGTTGAGAGGAAGGTTTTTGGAGGCATTATACTACAGGTAGAAATTGAAAGAAAGAATCGGAAAGAAGTGAATAATTGAAATGAAGGAAGGAATTCTATTTAATTAAAGAGAATGCTCATGAAGAAATAAATTATAAAATGAGTCAAATACTCGGAGTTGCATTTGACAGAAAACTAAACTGGGGCAAACATGTCAAACCGAACAAGCATGTGCGGTCTTCTAGCAGTGTCGCCGCATCCATGGGAAGTGACGATGTGACTATACAGTGCCATTGTTAGGCCTACGCTAACTTAAGGCGCCCTGGTCTGGTGGCCACGAGTGAGACGAGGAAAAAGGAACCAGCCGACACATGTGTAACATGTCTCAGCGTAACGGGCGCAATGCGAATCACCCCGACGACGGCAATGGAAGCCCTCCTATGTGTCCCACCACTGGATCTCTTCGTCAAAGAGATCGCGCTTAGGACGCCTATAAGACTACGACGTGGCGGTCTCTTGGACGCGGTGGAGAGGGCGTCACCAAGATGCCCCTGCTTGATGCTGCGAAGAATTGCGTGCCCCCAGGTTGGCTTTCCGCACCGTGTCCACATTGAGCCTCACGTCGTACCACCACCATCACCAACGATTTTCATTTTCACGGATGAATCGACAGCCACAACAGGGAATTTTCTATCGGAACTAAAAATTAACTTAATCCTTGCTCTGTGAGATCTTTCAGGTGAAGGTTTTGGGAATCCTGCAAGGGGCATTAGGGGGGCATAATGCTCTTTACAGCGATAGCCAAGCTGCCGTAAGGCCCTCAACAGCTACAGGATCGCTTCGCACTTTGAAGGCGATCGCTGCACATAATGTCGTGTGGGTTAAAGAACACAAAGAAAGTCCAGGAAACGTGGTTGGTGACGAGTTGGCGGGCCGGGAATCGCATTCTCTCTTCATGTGATCGGAACCTGGTTTTTTGGACGCGGCGAAGAGGGCGTCACCAAGATGCCCTTCATTGATGCTACGAAGGACTGCGTAGTCCCTGTGTTTGCCTTCCGCAAACGATATCCTGTCCACATTGAGCCCGACAACTTTCTATCACCATTTTTACGGATGGATCGAAAACCACAACAGAGACTGGAGCAGGAATTTCCTTTCTGGAGTTTTTGAAAATGAAAGATGTTGGTATATGATTAAATTGGAGAAAGATAATCTTATAGTAATAAAGGGAGAGATGTGGAATTCAAATCATCTTGTAGTAATATTGGTAATATGTATATGAGGGCTTTGGCCAATAGGGATTTTAGGACATTCTTCTGGAGAAATTCTGATATACTTTGGACTCAAGCCAAAAAGGATTGGACCAAAAGCACTTGGAACTGGGTTCTTTAGAGATTGAAGGATTGAAAATGAAAGATATATAATTAAAATTAAGGAAGATAATGTTATATTACTAAAGGGAGTGTTGTTAAAAAAATAAATACACATAAAATGGGTCCAAGGAATCTAAATCTTGTTAGATTATCATTGGTAATTGTAATCATTGGTATGATAGAATTGGCCAAAACAATTTTTAGGATAATTTCCTGCATAATGCTCATATACTTAGAATCAAGCCAAAAAGGCATGGACGAAAATCACTTGGAAGTTGGTTGTTCTGGAAATAAGTTTTGGAAAATCGACCAAAGAACTTCTGAAAGAGAAGGAATTGTAATATAAAAAAATGAATAGGTTTTTTTTTGTTTTCAAGCATGCATGTTCTATTTCATATTCAGACAAATTTTTGGAGAATTTTGATTCACAATCATCTTTTGGTTCAGTTACATCAATTAAATTTAGCATCTCACATACGTGCATATGCAGATGACTTAGCAATAATTGCAAGGAAGAAAGAAGATCTAAAAACAGCATTTCAGACAATAGAAGTTAAAGCCAAAGAAAGAGGGCTGGAGAGCAACGAAAATAAAACAAAATACATGCATTGCAACAGGAATAGAGAAAATCCTTTACATAGTTTAAGAACAGAGAATCATGAATTTCGAGAGGTAGACTCTTTAATATATCTAGGAACACTATTAAACAGAACCAACGAAAGATTAGATTTTAAGAGAAGAATCTAGTTAGGGAATAAGGCATTTCACTGTAAGAGAAATTTATTAAAGGACAAGAAACTTAGTAAAAATACAAAAATGAAAATCTATAAAACAATGATTAGACCTGTCGTAA
>JARFOC010083572.1:0-14397 GCA_031763485.1 Osmoderma eremita
TCATCATTAAGTCTTTCCTCCCTTGTTACCTCCATATATTTTGTCTTATTTTGGTTGATTTCCAACCCTCTTTCCTTCGCCTCATTGCTTATGTTCATTAGTGTTGCTTCTAAAACTGTTCTGCCCCTTGCAACTATCGCCAAATCATCAGCAAAGACTACTACCTGCACGGATTTGCTTATTATTGTACCCCCTAATCTGCGTGCTTTTATGACTCCTTCGATAGCTATATTAAATAGATCTGTGGACAGCCCGTCTCTCTGCCTGACTCCTTTATAAATCATAATTTGGCTGGTTGTTCCTTCATTTGTTTGTACTGCTGCCGAAGATCTTTCCATTGTTGCTGTGATTAGTCTTAGCATTTTATCTGGTATGCCTATTTTCCTTGCGTCTATTAGGATGGCATTTCTTTTTAGGTTATCGAAGGCTTGTTTAAAGTCTACAAATATTATAGGTAGCCGTGATATTCCCATTTCTATACTCTGGTTCAGTACATATATTGCGTTCACGGTTGACTTATAAAATAACTTAACTTAACTTAAAATAACAAGTGACAAATAACCACTCATAAGTCTATCGTATATAAATCAAGAGTTATTAAAAAAGAAGAAACTTCACGACTGCTGAACCAGTTTCATGCGGTCCGCATTAAGAATACCATTATCCACTGCAAATTCAACTGTCCATCAACGCTTAAACGGTTTTAATGTGCGTCCGTGTGTTATTTTAATACTTGGGTTTTGTAAAAATAAACCGCTACCGGTAATTTGAGGTAGTTATTTGGAAATTGCCTTCGACCAATCCCTCTCGCTCTATAATAAAATTCAAATTACAGAAGGTTGACTGCGTTTGTAAGGCCTTTCGGCCTGTAGTGTATGTTGGTAGGCGTGGTAGAGGTAATTGTAAAGGATTGACGACCGCGTAACGAACTGAACGCGTATGATAATGTTACCTAGTGGTTAAATCATTTTTGAGTTATCGCCTAGAAGTTCTCAACAACGTAAGTATAACTCGTTCGTGAAGGTCGATAAAAAGAACGACGAAATTATGTTGTCTTTCTGAGGTTACATATAGTTAGTAAGTAAAAGATAGACTGTACAATAATATTATTGATTAATTTTTTTTATTAATGGTAACTTGACGATCTGTTACCTAATGAAATTACTAATTTACCGGGTGTCAACATGGAGCAAGTTTGGTGCCAATAGGATGGCTGTCCCGCACATAATAGTTAGTGCACCAATATTTATTTAATACATACGCAAACCGTTTAATAAGTGGCCATGGATATTCGTTGGCCAGCAAGGTTGCCCAATTTGTTCCCAAATGATTTTCTCCTCTGCGGTTATTTTAAAAGTAAGATATTTAGTATACGTGCTACAAGAGCAAACACTTTGGATGAATTCTGACGAAAATTTCAAGACGAAGTTGCAAACGCCAGAATATTTACTCAATGTTCCAGCACGGTTTTTATAATGTTTTTATAATGTTTGCAGGTCGGTTTGAACGTATCTGTCAGACATGCTGATCTGTATATGTTTGGCACAGCACGAATGTAGAGACACACACTATTTTACTACAATGGTTTAGACGTTCAAGGAGTTAAACAGATTTCATAGTGTAATTACGTACAATTGGAACGCCTGGATAGCGCAGTGGTAAGAGCACTAGGCTTCTAGCTTATGGCACAAATTACACTGGTCAACAAAGTTTCAGATTTATTTTGTCCCACGAGGTAAAGTGGGTGAACTTTATAGTACTTTCCACACTTATTTCATATCTGTTTTCAGAATTTTTCTATCAGACAGGGTTTGAGAGTGACAAAGCAATGACATTTTGTGAAAGTATATATTATAATATGTGTATAAATCATGAAACAATGACGTACAAAGTGATATATTTACTTGAGAAATGTGCTGATATGTGACTTTCGGCTGTACCTTGCATCAGAAACATCTCTCTTCAGCGTCCAGCAATAGTTTGCCAACATAGCAGGACTCCATTTGCCTTAGTGTCATCAGAACTTTCATCGTCGCTTAGTGTCATGTTTTGTGGAGGTTTAGGCCCAGGTAATTCCGGACTATGAGGTACTGGTCTCCGAGCAGATGGAATATTAGGATATATTACAGTATGTTTGGATTTAGAAGTCATACCACTTATATTTGTTAGAGGAAAATAGCAATCGGTAATATGATTTGACGGTTCCCTCCAAATCATAGGAATAGCAAAAGGCATATGTCGTTTATCTTTTGCCCACGTTGTAAGAAGTCTGACACACGTAACACTGCAAATATGGGGAGCCCAGCTTTTGTCTTCATCACAAACTTTACACTTGAAATACTGCTCTTAGCACTTTTTAAGGAGAGGTGTGAAAACCGTTTTTGATATTTAAATGTCAATTCGCCGCAAATGTAGCAAAAAGAGTTCGGGTGGTTTACACATTTTCTTCGCATTTTTACAGGTGATTAAGTGTTCCCGGTTTCACTACAATAGCTTGAACGCACCACAACGCAACTTCCTTTAAAACGTAAACAACGTCAGCGTATATGTTCATTCACGGAGCTCTAGCCGACAACTAAAATAACAAGAGATGCCATCTAGGAATGGGAAATGCAGGTCTCAACACGTCAAGACATGTTCAAACATTAATCATTGCGTGCGGCTTGATCAGTTCTGAGGTCTAGCCGACAATTGAAATAACGTCAAGACTTGTTCTCTTATACTACATATCTATGCATGCACATTTTAGGTGGATAAGCGAATATCCTGGAACATAAAAACTAAGGATGATGGAGAAATTCTGAAAACATAATTGATTTCAGCATGCAAAGTTATATGGGAATCAGGCATTTGTGTGCTTGGGACAAAAATCTTGTTAACCAGTGTTATAGAAAATAAATAATAATAAATAATTATAGAAAGCATATTAAGCATTTCTTTTATTTAAAAATGAATATCGATTTTAAACATTCGTCCAAATCTCTACAGTTTTATGACTGCTTTTTTTAAACCACGCTGTAAACGTATATCTGGCTTCATCGTCCTTTGGGAATAATTAGTCCTCCACGTTCTGTTTCTTTTTACTATCCTCTGCATTTATCCTTTCTGTAAGTGTTCATTTAATATTACTGGGGATGACTTTTTTATTTGTGCGTTATTTAAGTAGTGATTCGTAATTTGTTTCTGTGTAATCCTTTTCTTTTTTCCTTTAGTTGTTAGTCGTTCTTTTGGTTTTTTACTTATTGTTTAATCATTATAGCTATTTTTATTATTATTGTATATTTCGTCTGTAAAAATTGATGTGTCCAGAATTAATTATTACTTTGTTAACGCAGTTCGAGCTAGAAACAATTCATCGTCAAGTACCTGGACCCGGGCGTCCTTTTTAGTGTAATTATATTCCTAATGGCTATATTTTTGCTGAGTAGGGTAGATTAATGTTAGAGCGAATTGTTTTCCTTGAGAGTGTTTAGTCTGTAGGTTGGTATTGTGAATAAAATTATTGTAAAAGTTGGTTGGTGCTTTAAAAATAAGTTGATTTAACAATTTTGTGCGGCAGGAGTAATCCGAACAGTGTGTTTATTCTATTCCGTCTGGTAAGCAAAAAAAAATCCAATTGTAAAAATAACTTTCAGTAATACGTTAATCGAAACTGTCACTACGTCATCCCCATTTCATGGTATTTCATGTTACCTCCTATTTTGTATAAGCTTCAGTACTTTCATATCAAGTATGTATTGGGTTCTGCTTACTTGTATTGATTATTTCGATATAATGGGCGAGTAATTGTTTTGTATTTACGAATGTTTAATATTGTGATGAATTTAGTATTGGAATTACATATTTTTATTAATCTATTTCTATACTATTACACTTATTTTGTTTTCTTTCCTGTTAAAATTGGAACGTCATACCGACCAATATTTATAAATGATTACCTAAATATTTACACATGTCGATTGAAGGAAACTGCGGTCAATATTGGTCCATATAATCCAAATACTTTTAAAAATGGACTCATATTATAAGTCGTTGATCCACAACTTGCACTATTTATCCAATACATATTTTAATATGTAAAAATTAGTATTACCTCGTTCTTGCTTCCTCTTACACATATACAAGTATATGGACATATATAAATTATAATTAAGTAAAAATCTACCTACTCAATCTCCGCATTACCATCACTATGACCCAAGGATAAATTTTAATTTTCTTTCCTCTTGTGAGATAGATCTGTTTTTTTTTTTAATCTGGATGTTGAGTAAGCCAACAGCAGATAACCGATGATGTAAGCGTTTCCGTTTACAATTTTTATGTTCGATTGGAGGTGATTATTAATAACAGTATAGAAGTATATATATAGCGACCGACGTTCAACATTTCAGAATGACCGCATAATGATTATAAATTGTTCGAACAAGTTCTCGTGAGGAGAACGCGTTTACGTTTCGATATTGGAAAACGCTTTTTTTCTACCTTTTAACTTTAAGTCTTAATATGTAATAAAAATGAAAAATAGTGAGAAAGGAAATGGTCTGTGACGTTTATATCTTTAAAATTTACATGGAAATTTAGTTTTTTCTTAAAAGGATTTCTTGTAATTGAGTGTAATAGAGACAAGGATGACATCGTTCTAATTATGGCGATACGTTACTATACTTTAATCTGTGTAATCGTAGAAATAACTAGTGTCATCTTAAAATTGAGAACATAAAAGTTGTAAAATAACATCTTACCCAAATAACCAAAACTAATTCGATTTTTCCAGAATATTTTCCCACAATTATTATGCGTAATTAGAACAAAATATGTACATAGATAAGATTCCATTACCACCATTTAAAATTCCTCCAAAGAAACTCGATAACCATAATAGAATTGACATAATTATCCAAGTCAGCGGCAACCGATGTGCTTTAACTAATTCCACATATAAACGCGCAAATACATACGCACAATAGCGAGATTAAAGACGAAATGCGACGTAATTAACAATAATAATGAAACAAACTTCTAACCCAATTCCCACATCTAGCGGACTCGATGCATATAAGCAAACAAATATACATACATAATGAGTTGCCGTAATGGAGAAATTGAAAGAGAAATGACGTTTATACGCAGATAAAGACCGAGGAAGGATATTTGTTACGTAAAGTTCCGTTCCACAACGAAGACTTATGTCTGCGAGATATACTGTAGCTTTAATAAGGATTAAAATTGTTATGTAAATCGGGCGTTGTATGCTTATATAAGACGTATTTAAGAACTAATGCAAATTGAGTTACTATAACTACACAATTTTGCACTTATAAGACGGATAAATTCTTGCATCTTTTGATGTTTGTTCACTCTTTTTAAACGTGTCCGTACCAAAAACTATGGACTACTTGAAACATTTGCTAGAAACTAACGGCATTCCAAAAGAGATAATTCAAGGGTACATTAAACTCACCAACATATGCATGCCCAAGAATTGTTTTCAGAGGGAAAGAAAGAAGGAACTGCAGTGGGTAATTCTTTATCACCTTTTATCGTGGATCTATTTATGAGTAATTTTGAAGAGAAGAGACAGAAAGATTATAAGTATTTTCCTAGTGTTTGGATCAGGTACGTCGATGATATAATGTATTCAGTTTGTGTATATGTTTGCGGTGTGGAGTGTTGTTCAAAATTTGAGAACTCACAATTCCAGCAGAGCGTAGTTTTATCATGGTTGGTCAATTGTATTGCCATCTTTCGTTGAATATTAAAGTAAAGTAATTATGCTGATAACTAAAGATTAAATTTATCCATGGTAGTTACGAAGTTGGGAACTTTATGCCGGTCACCAGTCCCATCTTTACGCATGGGCTCGCTGGGCTGGACCCCAGGGCCGCGCAATCAATGGGGCCCACAAACCTTAACCACATCAATGGAATTCATGATAAGTTTTTGGTAAATAATTTTTGATAAATTATTACAAGGTTTACAAACTGGTTGCTGGTTTAATCTTATTAGCTAATCTGTGAAAAATTGTTTTGTTTACTTTACTTACCAAAGCGTTCGAAATTATTCGCTTTGCCCACCTAAATTGTTTACTGTTAGAATATGATAATTTTTTTTGCTTACAATTGGTCAACTAGATCGTCAATTGGGGTTCGATTGTTGTATAAGAACAGAAATGTGTAGGCATAAGATCAGTCTGGTATTGCTGATGTCCATTGAAAACGAGGTGCTTAAAGAAATGCACTTTGAAGATGTATAGATTTTTAAAATATGTTTGCATTTGTTGCATTATGGCGGCGCTAATGTTGTTCGTTCCTGTTAATATTGATTCTAAATTTCTCACGAAAGTGCCCCATGCATTCCAGTGCCCAGAGCCTCCACTTGGCTTAAGACAGCCTTGCCGATCACTCTATATATTGATTCGCGTTCATGAAAGGAAAAGCTACCTGATAATGCAAAGTACATATTAAAAATTGTTTACAAAACATAAATCGTCAACCGTAACCTAACCAAAACAACCAGCTGTTGGTCAATATAAAGCGCATGCGTTTGTAAAACAGTGCAAATATGTTCGTACTTCGGGACATGAACGATTTGTGATCATTATTGTGGATTACTTTTGGTATGACATTAGAACAAAGGATTGACAAAGCCATACTAGTGCCGTACAAACCAGAACACTCTTTATCTACTGCGCATGAGTCTGATGTCAAAAGACCTTTATTTTTGGAAACCAAAACAAACTTAATGTTTACAGAAATGCATTTAGCATAACACCATTATCTTGTGGTATACTTAGTTGTCCGACAACCAAAGCCTACGTTTTGCCATCTTCCATTACTCGGAAATTTTAATCATCATTTCGTACATATATTTACGCGAGAGAATTGAATAATTAAATTATTGAAATTCCCTTAAGTATCTCTCAACCGATAAGTTAGGCATCTTTTCTTTTAGTAAAATAATAGTAAACGTCCAGCCGGAGACAGCGACTAAAATATGTTACTACAATAAAGAAACATATTTCCTTAAATACACTTTATTAATGTAACCAAAAACACAACACTACATAGGAAAGGACTTTTGAGATATATCCTAAACTAATAAATCAGAATATCGAGAGATATTTGGAAGTAAGAACAACATGGGGGTAAATGCTTGTGTGAAGGTTGCGCAGTCCGAAACATAAGGGATCCGATCGGCGCGTAAAACAAATAATATTTTAAGAGAAGAGAGTAATTCGTTAGAGGAAAAAAATATTAAAATAAATTTTTTGACATCAATACAACCGCATTATTAATAGAAGTTATAGGTAGGAGGGAAGGAAAAGTGAATGGGATTTTGGTCCAGGGATAATTGAAGAAATCTGAAAAGAAAATTAAGAATTAGCTGGAACATAAACATATACACACACAATTTGGGTAATTAAGGTTTTAGAAAATTGTATAATTTTCAGTGGTTTCTTACGTCAGAAATATAAACAAAGAACTTATACCTAAGACATTTTGATTTATGATTGATTGATTGAAACCCTATCCCTATATCCCTAACACTGCGGCCTTGAGGCCTGTATTATTTCTCTGCATCCGGTTGTTTTCAGATTATTCGATTAGATCTATGCCCCTAATTTCTTATACTATAACACTAGGGTCTGGTGTGAGCCCAGAAAGGATCATCGGGCTATATTTCTTGAAGAACTAGGAATGTATCGCGGTACCCGTTACTTCAGAGTGATATCGGGATATAATTGAACATTTTTTGAGTCCATCTGTTGAGAACAATACGGAGCTGTGGCTGCAACAAGATGGGGTCACTGCTCGACAGCACTTTGAATAAACTTTTTCGGCGAACACTTAATAAGCTGATTTATTGCTTCCAACTGGGCTTCACCTTCGCAAGATTGAACAGCCTCAGACCATTTCCTTTGAGGGTATCTGATGGATAAGGTTTACGAAAAATGCTAGCAACGATCCAGGAGTTCAAAGTCAATATTGGAAACGAAATCCAATCACAACAGCCACAAACTTTTAAGAATGTAATGAAAAATGCTCTCAAAAGAGCCCATCTTTGTGAGATAGAAAATGGCGGTCATCTGAAGGACATCATCTTCGGAAACTAGTGCGAAGAAAATCCATTATATGTTTTATTTCTCAGAAGTAAAATATTAAATTTATTTGTAAATAACAAAGTTAGAATTTAATCAAACCAATGCGTGATTTAGATTGTATACATATATATATATATGTAGGCTTATATATGTTGTGCGTCATTTTCGAGAATCTCATTCTACCTATTTGTATGTACTTATGTAAATACAAGGTGTAAACAGATATTCTCTGTAAGTACATACATACATATAAGTAACTACTTAGTTTGTTGTATATACAACTTCGTTCCCATACATATTCCTGCAATGTAAAGTCTGCGTGGAATACGAGGCGGAAGAGTACACAGATGGTTCGAGGAGAATTTCCTATAATCCAAGTGGAATTAGATTGCCGGATAAGAGGAATAACTAATCTTTATTTCCTCTGTGCGCATGGGGTGGAATATTTCCGATGTTACAGATGTTCCGAGTTAGTAAAGTCATAGTTTCATATGAAATCTACTTAGCGAAATGAAAGGCCGAGTCCAAAGAAAAGCTTATACAACTTTGGAATTATTGTATTGTAGGTACGGCGTTTTGAAGTATTAATGCGATAAATTTACTAAAAATATCTTGAATGAAACAACATTTTGAGCTAGCCCTATTAGAAAACATTTCTTTTTGACATTTCGCTTTATTTACAACCAACATCATTTCGGAGTTGAGTGGTTTCTCGAAAATCAAACTGATGTTTCGGTAATGGTGTTAGGAATTCGTGATTTGCCTAGGTTCTCTGCAGCAGCATCGTTCAAAAGCTTCGCTTATGGTAGGGTGCAAACTGATGATCGATAAGATTTAATTTCATTACGCTCTTTTCCGGGTTTGGGAATCATGATGATTTCGGCAAATTTCCATAGTATATTAAAAGTAAGATAAGCTTAGCATGCCATTATATATAACTGTCAGAAGAACATGAACCTTGGGAGGAAGTTGTTTTAATATTTGACACAAGATTAACTTATGTATGTCCTGGGGCCTATCGTATGTTGAGTTTGTTTATTTCTTTCTTGACTTCTATAGGTGTATCACTTAAAGGGGCATAGGCAGAAATTTGTCACAGTTACTAACTGTTATTTTCTGACTCTATTATTGTATTATAACTCGCCGCGATACCAACATTCTGTTTTCTATCTGCGCTAACCTTGTTAGAAATTATTACACTATTTTATATTACGTTGCATTATTTATTTATTCTATGAACGTATGCCGATTATTAAAGTTTTTGCAGTCTTTCTCCCGGTAATGTGGAAATGTCTGCCGTACATTAATTCACCTGTGATTCATTTCCTGTTACTGAAATTGCTGTGGTTGACTGATACATGTACCGGATTGGATTAATTCATAGCTTAATAGACTATTTATAGTTAGTTACTGGGCCTTCCTGTCTATATCTGTACATATAGCCGCTGGCATCAGTTATTCGGCTTAAAATAATTACAGGATATTGTATTGCCAGTGGCTAGATTTAGGAAAAATTACTAGTGATAATTGTGATAGTTGTCAGTAATTCCTTACATTGTAATACGTACAGCATTGTAAATGTTTGGCGTAAAGTATATAAAAGTGCTCACGCGTTTTTGAAGAACCACTACTGTAAGTAATTTTGTGTTTTTTTTATTACTTTGAATAGGTACCTTCTATTTTTCATATTGGGTGTGCCGAATCGCTTTCTAAACTTTAGTGCAATCTAAAATTGTATCACATTTACATCCAAATTTAATGTTGTATAATTTTGACACAAATTGGGTAAATCGAAGTTGATTTGATTCGGACGTATGTATGAAATTAAACATGGTACCCATTTCAAAAACCGCGGACTATTAGAAACATCAAATTAACGAATACACACGTGTGTATGGAATGGCAATATACGTACATGTTGCATCAAAACATCGCATCGTTTTGTAGTGCCCATGTATATTAGTTTTAAAAAAAGCAGTCCGCCTTTCATTTTAAATTCGATATGATGCAGAGATTGCACCATACCTATTTAAATATGTTTTTTAATTTATCAACCTGTGCGGTAAAATGCCTCGGTATTATACTATCATGTACACCATCGAGGAATACTGACTGACATAGAAAAATACACAAATGTAATAGAAAATAAGAAAGAGCAGAGAACGGGAGAAAAAGTAACAGAATATTGGGACCACACGGGAAACTGGTCGTGTAACTTATACCTCGAAACTTTTGAAAGTTGCATTTTATTATAGCCGAGATCAAGGTATGTAAAGTATACTTATGTATGTAGGTATAAAAGCGGGTATATCTTATACTGATAATATAAATTTGTAGTTTTCGATTTTGTTTCTTCACCTTTAGCGTTCTCTCTTGCCAGTTTCTTATTACACAGGTGTTTCTGATTTCACAGAATAATGACAAGCTAGATTAAGTCCCGTAGGTTAATCTTCGAGCTTTGGTAAAGTAAAGCTTGGCAGTGCATTACATAATATATTAATCACACAGTTTTTATTTTATATATTTACGGTGTTTTATTTTATTTTAAACGGCTTGAAATAGAGTAGAATTTCTTATCAATTATATTTCAAGGGACGATTTTCGGAATCTACGACAATAAATTACAGAATATCAAATCTAAACATAAGAAACATGGAAATGAAAAATCACCAGGCAACCAATTTAAGTATAAAGGCGTTAAATAAATATGAATTAATTTATTTCTATTATGTCACGTCTATATATCTTAGGTTATGAGTTGCAACTAATGAAAATTAGTTATGCTATTTCCTATATCCTATTTCAAGTTGAGAGGATATACAGTATGCTAGTGCGACCTATGAGTACACCTATTGATATGTTCGTAAAGAGACCAAATTACCAAATAAATACATAATAAATAATAGTTACTAGTATCACAGTTTATTTAATATTCTTTACTTACAATAAGCTAGATATTACTGGAATTATTGGTATTTTCGTAATTATACTTTTTGTATATAGCGATTTAGTTTCTTTTAGGTTAAAGCGATTACTGCAACAAACAAAATCTTTCTCGACTACAAATATAAACGGTTCGAATAATGTGAGAAGGCCATAGAATGCTGTGAATAGTATTAAAAAATACATTATTTACAGACAAAACCGCATTTGTTTTACACGGACATTGCGTTAGTTGTGCGATATTGGTCTATAGAAAATGGGTGAAACTTTAAAAGAATGTGAAAGAGGTAATTCTATTTTGGATTTTTTTCCGATAAATATTTATTTTAATAAAATAAAAATCAGATTTTTAAAAATTGTTTAACTCAGTGTTTTGAAGTGTACCTATTTGTAGGAACATTCATTAAATAATTACGAAAGACGTTAATAGTATACTTTAATATCATTCATACGCACATCCAATGGAACAACTCCATCGGCTGCTCATACTAAGATCTCGCATACGGTATACATATTATTATAAATGATTACACTTCACACTTAATGAAAAATGAGTCCCACGTGTTGGTCGCGAATTATTACAAATGATTATTACTTAATCAAAAATAATAAAAAATTTGCCCCAGTAGATGAGCGAAAATTATTGCAAATGATTGGTGAGTGGAATGATGTTTTTAGGCGAAAAAAAAATGGATGATTGTTTGAAAAAAAAGTGCTTTAATAATTTCTGTTGAATTAGTATTCTTGTGGGTGAAATAATAAATTAAAACGCGATAAAACATGCCTAACATCAAGTAATCATCTATAATGTAATTTGTAAACAAAGGTTGAGAAACCTGGTAACTAAATAAAGTAAAACAACGGAAGTGTCCCTTAAAAAAGTATATTTGTTCAAAAAAAAAACGTTATGAATTAAAAATTGAAATAAATGATTAATAAACGGTATGAATGAATAGTGTATGCGCGCTAAGTTAATCGCGGTTGCGACAGTATGAGTTGGGTCATCTCTGATGATGTGAAAAGTTAGAATAAAAGAATTTATTGTTTGACCACGTGTGAGTACGTGAGTTTTGGATGGGCGACTTAGAGGTTCCAGACTTGAAGAATAGGCTTCGAAGCGGTGAAGCTAACATCTCACACTACCGCAGGGTACTTACAACAACAAAAAACAGCACTGTCCTGTCGTGATCGAACGTAGACAATCGGTTTGCTCTGTCTCGAAGGGGCGGAGAGGTGAGTTCCAGGTCTTGTCTGAACAGACGAAGACGAGATGTTGTCTCGTCGCGGGTGGACAGAGACGAACATTGGGTGTCCTGGACAGACGGAAAGGAACTCAGTTAATGTCCTGATCGGTGGAGAACAAACCGCTGTCGCATCCTGATCGAACGAAGACTGTTGTATCGCGAATGAGCCAAAACAAACTCCTGAAGCGAACTCCCGAAAGGAACTCTAGGAGGGTACTGAACTAGCTTTGGGAATTTTCTCCCGAAGAAGACTTGCAAAATTACCTGGACTGGCGAAGAGTTCAACCAACCACAGGCCGACAAATATTCATTTAAAAATATTTTAGGAAAACAAAGCTTTACTAAGTGAATCACGGGTTAATTACGTATTAATTCGTTCAGAGAAATTGCAATGTAATACGGATTAAAATGATATTTGATACAACTATATTTAATAAGAGAGATTAAATATAATTTAGAAATCGAATGAATAAATGCATGTCTTCTGTATGCACCGAACAAAGAGGGTTTTTGTTTGTCTACCTGATCCAGGGTGTTTGTTACTAGGGGCAGTTAAAGTGATGACGTAAGCATGATATAATAATATTTTAGAAGAAAAGAATTGTTTTCGGTTACGCGGTGAGTGTAACAATCTTTATAATTGGAATCACGAAAGATGAGGTTCGACTCAAGAGCACCTTGAAGTAAATAAAATAAAATTGCAAATTTATCCGTTACAGATATATACATACGTCTTTGTCAACCATGTGTCCCAATATGGACATGCGCTCTCGATGTGGCAGTTAACCATATCTACCGTTTATGAATAACGAGCGTCTTTATTGCATTATTATCTGCATACTCTGCATATATCTATGTATGTAAGTTAGGGAATGAAATATAATCTTTTGAGAACTGCGAATGTTACGTTCTTCATTCATGTTATTCACCAGGAAATGGATCATATGTCTCCCGTATGCCAGATGACTATCGTCAGTTACGGGCTTTGGCGAGAATATGAACAAAAACACTAACGTGGCTGACGTTGTTTTATGTTGCCTGTTATGAGTTAATTACACTCGACAGATATACAATAGACATCCCATAATAGCGATTATCTCTGAATAAAGCCAGTGTAAAAACCTGAATTGTATTGTGTGTAAGTCAAAAGTATAATTACAGATTGCAGTCTCGGAATTATGTATGAGCCTTTACCCTTACCACACTTTTTTGTCAACGCGAACATTTGTATGTTTTATTGTTTTAAAGATAAATTAAACCAGTGTTAAATGTTGATTACGACACGAACGTGAGGTGGTAAAAATATCGCTTGGATTTCTGTTGCTTCTTCTGCTTCTGTTCCTGCTTTTTCAAAATAAAATGGAAAAAAGTGGATTATTATTTATGCCGAAAATTTTCGTTGTAGCTTTGTTCCAACCCCGATTACTGTATATGTATCGTTTGGTGTAGCTGCTATACGCATGTGTTTGATATGTACAATAAGCAAACTTGCAGAAGTTCTAAATGGATTTGTAAGCGTTCATTTCGTCCTGCATTGCGTTACAGTAAGCGCACGTGGTCATCAGGATCCGGATATCTCAAAATAGAGGGAGAATGTAAACTGCGCATATCAATACAAGTGGCACCCACTCACAGCTGTGTGCTCTTTTGACCGGCCGATTACTGTCCGTGTGTGATGCTAATTTAAGTTGGAACATCGTGCTGCGTATGGTCCTATGTAACTGGAACACTCTTTTTACAATGCGCAGGTTGGAAATATTTCTAAAAATATTTAAATGGAACAAATACGTGCTAAGTCCACTTTTAATCAAAATAAAAATAACGGTGCCATCTTATTTGATACTCCCCGTGCTTTCTATTAAAAAAATATGTAAAAGTTTCTCAATTTGTTGTAATAACAACACAATATGCACAAACATAAAGGATAGTTGGTTGGTTAAATATTCATAATAATAATAGTACCCTTTTAACAAGCCTCCTGGCTCTTAGGGGTGCCGTAGTGGTCTAGTGGGTTGGTTGCTAGACTACTAAGTTGAAGGGCCCGGGTTCGATTCCCGGCCGGCGTCAATAACATCGATGGCGTTTTTACGGCCACGGCTCGACTCAGGC
>JARFOC010083591.1:0-14393 GCA_031763485.1 Osmoderma eremita
CAAGAGAGATTTTGAACAAAAACCTCAAACACAAATCAATAAAAATTTTCAGTGACAGTCAGGCTGTATTGAAAGCATTGGAGGCCCACAAATGCCACTCTAAACTGAACCGGAGCTGCAAAACCATTCTAAATACAACAAACTAACCCTAATCTGGATCCCGGGCCACTCTCTCATTCAAGGCAATGAGACAGCCGACACCCTTGCAAAAAAGGGTGCCGCGGGGTACTTCCAGGGTCCAGAACCGGCAATTGGCATATCAACTTCGATAGCTAAACAACAAATTGGTTTCTGGCCAAAACACAAAGTAGTTCAATTTTGGAGCAATTCTCCAGGTTTGGTACATGCGAAAGAGTGCATTTCACGCAATCATGGTAGAACTGGAAATTACTAAAACTTGACCGCAAAAGGGTTTACTTCTGTGTTTACAGGTCACTGCAGACTCAGAAAACACCTACATGGAATCGGGTTATCGGAAGAAACCGAATGCCGGCTGTGTATGGAGGACGAAGAAACAGTAGAGCACGATATGTGCCACTGTCCTGCGGCCACCCGAATCAGGTTCTCCATCTTTGGGAAGGCAATTACTTCTCTAGCTGACCTGAAAAATTCCTCATTGTACAAGATTCTGAGATACCTTAATCGCCTGGACTTGTTTGATGAACTCTAGGATGACATCCATACAATACAACTCTAGGCGCTTAAGGTATCTCAGAATCTTGTTCCATGAGAAATTCTTCAGGTCTTATTGGACCTAGTGGCCGAAGTAGGGGGGACTGTTAATCGAACCAGGCGATATCGCTCCATCAAGTAATCAAGTAAGTAAGTATATTAAATGTCATCTTTATAGTCTAAATGGAGTCCTTGATGGTGTTCATATCTTCATATCAAAAAAAAAAACAAATAGGTGGGGAGGAAAAGTTGATGAAACGTGAGAAAACGATTCGTATCAGCAGTAATTCAGCGGATATTAGCAAATCACCCGCGGATACGCAGAGCTCTAATCAATATTTATCAAAATAAATTTACATCTGTTTATAACCCAAAATCGAGCGATTTGGTACCAAAAAAATATATGTCATTCTGATACCAACGTACTCTATCAGTGTACAAAATTTCATTAATTTCTGAAATTTCGAGTTACCTTGGTCGTTCTTTGTCAGTCATCTCAATGGTTTTCCTAATCATCCCTTTGTCATCCAACAATCAATTTTGATACTGACATTACTTTTGTTCGCCGCATATGTCCTGAACATTGATTCTTATTTTATTTCTGATCATTTGTTCCAAACCTTTCCTCTATATATACCTTAACCTCAATTAGAATTAATTTAAATTTTTTCTTAAACCCTCTACAAAGAATTATAAACAAATGTACTTAATTGCAAAAGTAAAATGGAATATATTTCAAACTAAATAGAGGCGTTTAATATTCTTTATTCTTGCAGTTGTCTCCCGTTTCACATACACCTTCGAAATCCTAACAGCTCAAACTGGTTGGATAAACACAACTGTCTTTATTTTGAATAACTTTTCATTATCGGAAAGACACCGTATATAATAAAAAAAACAAACATAATGTATAGGAAAGAAATAATTGGGGAAAAATTACAGGAGTACACTTTATACTGGTTCTCTTGCACTTGCTAATTGGCTCGATACCGTAACGACAATGATGACGTATGTAAGTTAAGGTCATAAGTATTGCCTGGCGGTTTTAGATTCAGATCGTAGAAATATCTTCCCTTAAAGCGTCTCTCTACGGTTGGGGATCTGGGCAGAAATGTATGTTTCAAAGTAATAACAGACAGTATGTCACTTATCTTATCAGTATCATTAGAGGCAAGAAAAAAAACTAAAGCCTCAAGAATGTAGTAAAGAGGAAAGGCAAACTTGGTGCATGTATATTTTAGTGTTTACAATTACATCCTTTTCCATAACACTTATTCAAATAGATATCCGTTTACGATATTGAGAACGGAAAGGTACCAATTATGGAACAATTAATTATGTTTCTTTCGGAGGCCAGGTTTTAGAAATTCAGAATTAGTTTCTCCTGTTTCAAGTTATGTATTCTAGCAGCAATAGGTATGGTTCTAGCAATACAAACTTACTAACACAAATAAAATTTCAAAGAAAAAGATATACATAAATACAAATATCAGTAACATTATTACTGCAATAGTATACAATATCAGATGGTTAATAGCACTGGTTAACAAGATTCTTGTTCCAATCACAAAAATGCCTGATTCCCATATACTTTTGCATGCTGACGTCAATTATGTTTATAGATACGTAGTACAAGAGAACATACATGTCTTGACGTTATTTCAATTGTCGGCTAGAGCTCGGAACTGATCAAGCAGCATACAATGGTTACTGTTTGAACATGTTTTGACGTCTTAAGACCTGCATTTCCCATTCCTAGATAGCATCTCTTGTTATTTCAGTTGTCGGCTAGAGCTCGGTGAATGAATTTATACGCTGACGTTAATGTTTTAAAGAGTATTGCGTTGTGGTGCGTTCAAGCTATTGTAGTGAACCAGATTGTCACCTAAGCATCATTGACCAAAACTAGTAACAATTGTCTCAAATTTTGTAATATATTTTGGTTGCTAATTCATAAAGTCAGTTTCTGAAATGAATTCATAGAAACCAAAATGACCCATACAGAAATAATTAGCAATATGGAGACGAAATATTTTTACATCACAAACTTGTTTATGATATCTAATTTCTAAGTGGTAAGATGTTGGAACAAGCAATACATCATGATTCACACATTTCTTTCTAAATTAGTCTGAAATTGATAAGAAGACGTCTCTTTAATTTTCGACATACTTCTTCCTGGCAGTAATTATACCAATTTTACTACAACATTCATCAAAGGTAAAAAGGAGGTACATTCTTCCGCACAGAAATACTCTAATGACTTTTAAAACATCAGTATATTAATTATATACCGCTAGAAATAACATTTAATAACCTAGTTCATCCGATAGTTTTAAAAGTTATATAATATGTATACATTCATAATAAGCAATCAAGGTTAGACAACATACGAGTTATTTGTCATGAGAGAGTTCTTGGAAGAGTAAAAGCATCAACATCGTCGTCTGCACGAATATCATACGTTTGACTTTTTATACACGCCGTTCAATAGACAGGTACCGTTGGTATTTAAGGAAATGGACATCCAGGATCTTCAAAATACAGAGCGATAAATGCCAAGGACAATCCAGTCGGAGTTGAAAAAAAAGGAGACACTTCCTCTTGAAAAGGTGATTTAGAATGTTTTGTTTGGTCGTACATTAGGCGGAAACTGTTGTGAGCTAATAAATTGCGGATTGCTGGTTCTATCTTGAAATACATTAATAAAGCAAAAGGTCATTTACGCACTTAATGTTACCTGCATCATATATGCTTTATATGCTCTTGAAACTATTTATGATTCTGGTAATTTCCGACGGACATTTGTCAGGTAATTCACCCTTTTATACTGTCCGAAAATATCAGAAAATAAGTTTTGCTTTTTCGGAGCGAGCACTCCCATTTCTTTTAATCGCCGTCCCACGATCGTTCTTATCTGCGATTACGTTACCGCATGTACACGACCACAATTACAAATTGCCGTTTCTACTTGAAAACCGATATTTTTTTCTACAGCCGCCGATATCTCGGAACATGCCTTAATATTGTTCTCGTTACTTGGTTACGCAAAACGCTGCGTTTCGCCAAAGCATAAATAAACAATTCAAATAAATACTATGCGCTAGCTGGTTGACACATTCTGTACACACGTTCGTAAGCATGCATTTCACCAATAGAGGTGCATGGGTAAGTAAAGAAATATATAACCTATTACCGCACGTACGGAGCGTGTGCAGTAATAAATGTTTTTTATCGCACGGCGTGGATTTTCTTATGCCATTGTGTTGGTATACGCGTCGTGCGTACGTTAATAGATTGCAATCGACGTTAACCTAATTGACTTCGTCTTCCTCGTTCGATTTTGTTCCTCAATTTTAAGCAATCCATTGCAATCGAAATCTACTAATGAAGTTACTTAAACACCTAGAGGCTCAAATAATGGAGTTATCTAAATGAATGTAGTCCTATCAGTCTCAGAAACTATCCCTGCTTTGTGGTGGCTAGTTTCTACTTCTAGGTAGGAGCTATGAGGTGCGAGAGAAATTGTCGAGTGAAGTACATGTAGTTATGTCTATACTCAACCATTTATCTTAAAAGCTCGAAGGCAACAAACATCATTGCCTTTAGATTTGACACTAAGCTAAGTAGGCAAAATATACTCACCTGGTGGTAAAGCAATAACGACTGTATTAAAGTGTCGAATAGGTGATTCCATGACACATGTAACAATAATCACGCGCCTATAAAATGTTGCCCAACACAATTTACATAGGTGCATATGTTAAATGTATGTGCAAGTAAGTCAGAAACTTTCATTTTGTTTATAAGTCCTCTTTGGTTCATTAGGAAACTTGTTATATAACTTGTTGTATAGCAAATAACTAACTCTTCTATAAGTGCTGATGTTTGATTTTCAAACACTAAAATTATGATAAATATTTGATATCAGTTCGCTTCTTCAAGATAACTAAGGTGAATAGCTTCAGGTTACATAAACACTCCATTCATTTGCCCTCTTCGTTGCTTTCTGCCCTTATCCTTTAAATTACTACGAGTATAACTTCAATTTATGCTCAATTAGCAGAAATCAAATGCTAAAGCTGGTGAAATGAATTAAAAAAACGCCGCAAGATATTATTCGACAAACAAGTTCCATGGCTACCAGAAGTCACACATTTGTCGTTATTTTATTATTTCTCTAACGCACAGGTAAAGGTAAATGATATATACCTGTGATTCGAAGATATTAAAAAAGATTTTGTAGCAAGATCCCAAAAGGAATCAGAAAAAAAGGATATAGGTGTGGATAAGTGTACGTATTAGTAAAATATAATTTATTGGTAAACAAGAACAAAAGCAAGTCAATGGCTATAACTAAAAACGAAGAAGATATTCATATTAAAATTGGGGATCACACCCAGGGCAAATAGAAGAATTCAATTACCTAGAGGTAATTTTAAATAATAAACAAATCCAAGATTTGTTCCAGGAAAACATAGCAGTGTTACAATAGCACCTGTTAGGATATTAAATAAATAATAAAAGTAACCAAAAAAACCAATAGGAAATAGAATCGAAACGCGTTGTATATGCTTGTTTAAGGGAAATACAACGCGATATACATAAGCTTCTTGAACAAAAAAGTAGAAGAAGACCCAGGACAACAACAACGTTCCTGAGATCTTACAGAGGAAAAAAAATACACGGGAGGAAGCTGGAGTTGTTGATAGAGAGAGAAAGAGGTGACGAAACTTCGTAAAAAATTATTAAGAGAAGAAATAAAAACTGCCGACATCTTCGGTTATACGATAACAAAATGATAATTATTATTTCTTTCTGCGTTTGCTTTAGTGTTAACCATTGTTCCTAAGTTCTTTGCTCATATTTTCTGATATACTAACTCCATTATATTGTAATCGTTTCACTGTTATGAATCTTCCTTATTTTTGATCGCTATAGCCAACACCACATTATAAAAACTTTGAAATCCACCCATCAAAGGTTATTGTAGCACAGGCATCATTAATTCATAATCACTATTCAAGACACCTGTTTGACAGTGAATACGCCGTTGATAAATATTGTTGTACAAGGTCCATATTGGTAAAGCTTTTTCACCTATGTCAGCATATCATCTAATTTTCATTTTCATTTTCGTTTATTGTTTATATTTAGCATTTGTATCTTTATAATCTATAGGTTTGTGATTCGTCGGCACTGACAATTTGATCAGTGACGACGAACTGCTGCGTTTAGGAGCTCAATTTAGTTATTGCAGAAACTTCATGAGGGCATATAATTGAAAAAGAAATATTTGTTGGATATGATACCTTGGACATCTAAAACTTACACTTAAACAGAAAATCAAATTTTGACATCATGTTCGAATACGTCAAATTTTATGTTCAAAAACGAACTAATGAGTTTCCAAAGCGATAAAACTGCAGAAAGGTGTAACTACTGCTACTTGTAGATTCCTATAGTGTAGTTCAAGTTCTGAGGAAAGTATTGCTCTTATGGAGATCGTACCCCGCTTTGCCAAATCTACTTAAGTAATTAATTTTCCATACGTTGTCGCTCTGAACACGTTAGTAAATTTTATGTTGCCAACTCATCAAATCAAATCATAAATATCAATCCGTGAATTTGTCGTGGAAAAATGTGTATGTATCGGTTATGTTCAGTTATGTTCTTATGCGAATGTTAATTGTTATATCAGGGGCATACACAACCTTAAACAAAAGGAAACATCAAAATACACATAACAAAAATAAATTATTTAACTCCTTATTATTGCTGTTAATCACGTGTCATATTGTATTTATTTACAGAAAAACTTATACGAATTTACATATTATAAATTAAACAAATATTTACACAAGTATGCTTAGAACAATTAAAATCATTTCTAGAATAAATTTGTCAAATTAAGTAGTATCGGAAGATCATGGCGATGATGATGATAATGAGGCCGATGTTAACTTAATAATAAATTCTTTGGGTTCATCTTGCATCTCGTCCAATTTCCACATTTCTTCTTGAACTAAAATTGATAAAATATAAGTAAAATAAACCACTATGCTAAATATTAATTGTATTACTTTTCATAACATGTTTAATGTCATATTTCCAATTCTGTATTGAAACATTCTTGTATTCAGCACCCGTTTTCGTTACCAGCGCGAATTAAAGTATATCTTTGGTCACGACCGTTTGGTGCTTATAGACCATTACTTAAATCTTCAGGAAATGCTTGTCTAGATGTACTTACTGTGCTGTCAGTCCATGCTTTTGTTACGAAATGTCCAGTATTCACCACGATTCATCAATAGAAATAATAATCATGATGCCATCTTATAATATTATTCATCAACATTACTCTCTTTCCAATTTTTTTAAAAACAAAACCAATGTCAGTTAAGAACCTGTATAATGTACTTCTTGCCAAATTGGGTAAATCTACTTCAATATTTACTGCAACTAATATCATGGGTGGAATATATCCTAGAAAAAAGCTGTGAATTTTACATCTGATAAGTGTTTGAATGTATTCATCATATACTTGTAAACGAGAATTCTTGCGAATAACTTTATCTTTTTCCTGGTTTACAACCTTTGTCGGTTGCTGGTTTTTATGTCACAAGCAAGCGCTTTACTAGTTTCCTCTACTGCCCCGGAAACATTCACATTTTTATCAAAATATGTAAAGCAATTCAAAATCATTTACTTTTCTTTTCGCGAATAGACTTCTCCTTTTCGCCTTCACTTGTAAGCTTCCATACTCCAATTCCACAAATTCATAAGTTTTGTATTATATGTAACCATATAGTTGTTTTAATTATACTTACAATAAACAGCCCTATTGATAGTGGTAATAGTTTTTTCGAAGATAAATATTTACTACAAGACAAGAGAATCTGAGGGAATACGACAGACACAGAAGGATGAACCGAAATTGGCAAATGACAGAAACAGTGAATAATAGGATAATACCAACAACCTCCAAATAAATATGTGTCAACGACCCCTGTTATAGGAAAGGATAGACTTATAGAAATACGTATAAAATAAAAAAGGATGGATATGGTTCGTAATAGCAACACTTCCTTTAAAACGTGAGCTGCACTATATCTATATGTATATTGACGGAAGTATGTGGTCTTTTAGTTATCGTTATTTTAGCATATATGCTATTTAGGCGTTCTCGGAAACAAGGGAAACGCTTCCTCAAGTCATTAGACTATGACGAAAAGGCAAATTTTAGCCTTCTTCGCACCGGTAGAGCTACTACCAGCGTCTTACTTCAAGTGTATCTGCGACGATATTAATTATCACTTACATAACCATTGTTCTATAGATCGGTTTTTTTGTTTCCTCCCATTTAGAGTACGCGTGTGTGTCTGTGTGTACAAAATAGGAAATAGCGAGGCAATGGTGTTGTAATTATTGTCATTATCTGTCCTACGAGCCGAGCCGCATATTACGACTACTGTAACGTACTGTTTACTCCAAATCAATATGCCGCGTTTCCTTATTGCTGGTAGAGCGTTGCTTTTACTCCAGCTACGTTTCCTCATTAATGGTAATTGCTTATTTCTTTATGTGCTCCGCTGGAGTGTCTGAATCAGGTTGCAATCGTCAATTACTTATTATAATTTAACTGGGACGTAAATGTACATACATCTGAACAAGTGGAATCGCAACAAGTTCCTATACTTTTATTATCAAGTTAGTCTATTGTGGGAGTTCCAGAAATTGGAAAACGGATTGTAGAACTTTGAAATCCGTTGAGTAAATTAATTTATGTCTCTAAATTATGCCCTATCTACAAAACATCAAAATTGTTGGGTAAATTAAAATCTCAAAATGAAAGTTTCCATATTTTTATTAATGCAATATTAATTTTAGTACTCATTGCGCAACAAAATCATAAAGACGACACGCGATAATGTAACCTTTTAACGACCTGACGAAATGACAAAACATGAAATTTTCGGATCCGTCGTGGAACACAATGCTGCTTAGCGCTCAATCAGCACACGCGTCAAAATGAGAACAAAAAAAATCCCTTGCATAATTAAATTATATCGGGCAGATGTTTGTAGCGTTCGTTATCACCTACGGCCATAATAGAAGAAACGCCGTGGAATTTATGCAATAAAAACTCCAATTTATTCGCGAACGTTTAATTTGATTAGCGAGTTTCTTCAACCAGTGTTCACTTCCTGATACGGACATTCTGTTTATACCGTGTAAATATGTGTACGGTTAATTTGCGCGAATTCGCCAGAAATGATGATGATGTATACGCGAACCATTACTTGCGGGTTATGTGTAGGTAATTACAGTTTTGTTAGCACCGAACTTGTTGCAGTATGGTGGCTGCGTACTTACGTACATACCGCGCATTCCTTAGGAGAGGAAATACTTCAAATATTTGCTTTATTTGTCACATCTTAGTAATGTCAAAAGGTAGACGTGATATTCTGAATTAAAGCTACAAAAGCTTCTCATGCATTTAGAATATCCCAAATGTGCTGCTTCTATTGCTTTCAAATAACTCAGATATACTTCCAATGAAGGTAATAGAGAGACGTGCATGTATTCAGCACTGGTACTGGTATCCCACAGGGTAGCGTCCTGAGCCCCTTTACTTTTTTACTATCTAAAAATGATCTACTTTTACATATAATAATAGATTTATTTGTTCAACGGAGAATCTTTTACAGGACAATATAAAATTGAAGTATACATTCGTTACAAAAAAGAATAAAGAGAAGAAAAAAAACTGCTATAATAATGACAATGTGTCTAAACAAACACATTTAGTCTTATTTCGAGTCATAAAAAATATAACAGTAGTGATTGGCAAGCTAAGAAATATTAGGCATGGTTGCACTGAATAACAGGTTAATTTTTGGTATATGAAGAGAAAAGGCGGATGAAAAGGGTGGAGAATAGGGAGGACTAAATAAATTCACATGATTGTGTATCTCGACGTTCTCTAAGCGATTGTCATTGAATGCCTGTTAAGTAAACTGTTCCAATCAACACGTCTTGGTGGATATTGACCATCAACTTTGAAGGATAAATATTTGAGAAAGCGACAACTGATGGGCGACCACACTCGATAGATAAAATAATAGGATACCGAGCCTTAAAATAGTGAAAATAAAAATACCCTTACCACCTTGGTGAGAGAAGAACTCCAAATACGTATTTCCGCAACTAAGTTTCCATCCTCAGCAGAATCTACAAAGGAAAATAACGTTAGACGTAGCACTCTAGAAGATGTGCACTACACAGAACACCACTTGAATAACAATACTTTCCGGCTTATAATCTATGTCTATATATACTACCAAATCGTTCCGGTTCATTAAGCGTATTTCGTCAGGCTCACTGAACCGGTAACAATCCACTGAATAATAATACTTATATTATCTAACAGAGCAGGTCAAATTGATTACAATGGGTAATCAATACTCGGGAGTGCTAATTACAAAGGGCATATAAGAGCGACTTCAGTGCGCTTGTATCACCAAACGGTCTGGTATTAGGCATTATAAGGCCAAAGAATTTGAACGATGTAGAAGCCACTAGCTGGACGTGAGGCACAAATGTTAAACAATCATCAAAGACTATTTCTTTAACAGAGGATTTCCTACCAATGGTGTAAGAAGATGAAATTGTGTTACGTTTGCGCGTAAATGTAACGCAATGACATTTGCTGATATTTAGTTTAAGCTTGTCATGTAAGCACCAAGACACAAGTATCGATCGAAGCTATGTTCTCCAGACCAGTTACAACAGAATATAGTTTAACACCCTCGGGATAAGCTAAAGAAATGGTTGTTGGGTCATTCAACAGGGATATTATAAATAAAACTGGCCCCAAGCTAGAGCCTTGAGTTATAAATTACATAATTCCACCGATTCGTCATGAGACCGTTCGAAGCTTGTGATAGTCCAAACGTATCTAGTTTGTTCAGAAGGATGCCACGATCGGTAGTATCAAAGCGCTGGAAAAGCCTGTATAAAATACATTCACTTGCAGCTGATTATCAAGGGCTTCACCGATATGTTGAACAATTATTACAAGATTTGGCACAGGAGATCGTCCTGGCATAAAACCATGTTGCCTCGGGAATATTAGGAATCAGATCTTATTGAATATATTGTACAATCTGTTCGTATACCTTCGCAAAGTTAGATAATATTGATAGAGGCATACAAACATTAAATTTATACAAAATATTCCTTCTGGTACAGGATCTACACCTCATAAAGGATTTTTACGAGAAATGGCAAGGAGAACAAGCACCAAATCAAATCGTCCATTTTTGTTTGATGTATCTTTGTAATACCAACAATATACTCCTTGGGTTCCGCATACGAAAAACAAAAAAAAAAGCAACCGATCTCGATTCGCTGTACAAAATTATATAAACTACCTCCTGCCATGCCTCAGTTACGTAAAAGTTGAACACATCCGCGTGTGTACATATCTGCGGAGGTAGATTTATTTTCGGCCCGCAACACTTCCTACATTCTCCTTCCTCGTCGGATTCCCGTGCGACAACAGAAACGCGGCCGATTAGCATGTCACCTATACGGGGGTCGAATTTATGTATTGCACGACGGCGTGCACCTATCCTATGCTGCACGACGTTTAGATCATCTCCCTTGCCGTGCCGGTACACTTGGATGCATGTTTTGACTGAATAGAACTCCACTCTATTAATATTAATCTTGGCCGGTTGACTCGTATATACGTGCGGCGTTCAAGATCTCTGCGTGCATGAGAACCAGGAAGAAGAACGATCGATTTGAGTGCAAGTATTTCGTGTCTGAATTACGTTTCCGTTATACCGATAGCGTTCTTACTTTTGTACACAGAAGCATGAACAATAGTTGCTGCACGATATTCATCTGTAACGAAATATTTCGAAGATACTTACGTATCCTGAGAGCGTTGAATGATGAAAAGATGGATGGAGCCGGAAAATACATTAAGCCGGTGGTAAAGCGCTTTTCCAAAGTCAAATAAAATGCGAGAAAAAGCAATGTAGTCACTAGGCCTACTTTTCCCAATTTTGCTGCAATGTTGCAATATAACCGCAAATAGACTGAATTTGTTAACGTTAAAGTACCGGGCGATCAATTGAATTCATAATCAGAGGAAACTATGAACACTACAACGTACTTGGGGAACACATATTTTGATAACTGTCAATGAAGTGTCACATCAAATAATAATACCTATCATATTTGTAAGGGTCTAAATTGTTCAATTTGGAACACAAAACTTTTCTCACAAAAACTCATTTTAAAAACCATTGTAAAGCAACATAACCTAACATCTATTTGGCAATTTGTGATACAGTGACATTACTAATTAAGAAGTGTTATGAATCTTGTGGAAAAACACAGCCTACTCCAATTATAAATTGAATTGATCGCACGGTAGTATAAACGGCCAACAAAATTAATTTATACCAAGAGTCGAAGCCAACCGTTAGATTTATAAATATGTTAAGTTATCGCAGATACGGAAGACATCGGCGCACATATTTTTTTTTAATAACTGATATTTCTAAATATTTTTATTTGAATATAATTAACTCCCTTGGGAAGCCACACAGCGTTAGAGACGGTTCTTCCATTCCTCATAGCAGTGCTCGAACTCCGATATTGGAATCGCCCTTAGCTGGTCGGTTACAGCCGTTTGAATGTTTTCGAGTCTCCCAAAATGATGTCCCTTCAGATGAATTTCCAATCTTGGGAAGAGGAAAAAGTCACAAGAACTCAAGTCAGGTGAATAAGGAGGCTGATTAGCCACAGAAAAATTTGTACTGGTCAAGAAACCGTTTATGTAAATTGCTGTGTGACAAGGCGCATTGTCATGGTGTCTCACCGCATGACCCTTTTTCGGAGTCTTTCGAGAACTTCTTGGTAAAAATGTTGATTAACTGTCTGACCTTGCGGCACGCACTCTTTCTGAACGATTCCCTAGCTATCAAAGAAACACATCAGCATGCTCTTGATCTTTGATTTGCTCATTCTTGCTTTCTTGGGCGTTGGAGAGCCTGAAATGTGCCACTCCAAGCTCTGGCGTTTTGTCTCCGGATCATACTCGAACACCCAACTCTCATTACCAGTAATGACACGTTCCAAAAAAAATTTCAATCGATTCCTAAAGGTCAAGGCACCTTTCTCTACTGATATCCTTTTGTTCCTGCGAAACGTTTTTTTGAGCAGATCTTTCTCATTCCCAATTCATTGGTCAAAATTTGATGAACAGTGGTGTGAGACAAATTCAACTGTTCATCGATCATTCTGACCTGAACGCTCAAGATCGTGGATTTTCTCGACATTGCCATCGGTTCTTGCAATTGAAGGCTTTCCGCTGCGTGGCTCATCTCCCGTCGACTCTCTTTCTTCTGAAAATGCCTTAAACCATCGAAAAACCTGGGCTTTTGACAAAACACTGTCTCCGTGGGACTGGTGAAGTTTCGCAAAAGTTTCTGTTACACTTTGTCCAAGTCTGAAACAAAACCTGATAGCACATCGTTGCTCGAAATTAATGACTTTCATTTGTAGAACGCACTACAAAAACCTGGTTCACGGAAAAAACGGCAACGGACAACCAAATGACTTGATCGAGTTCAAACTTGCACTGACCGCGTATTACAATGTCCACTTGTCGCCCCTCCATGTCCCGTGATTCCCGTGTTGCAATATCAGACGCTACGTTGTCATTCTCATTACTTAATTTACACACCTCGTATGTATTTCAAAATATACAAATTAAAATTTATCAAAAGAAAATATTTTTAACGTTTCAACGTTTTCGTACAGCTAGTTGAATCCCGAATTTCCGAGGACCCTACTTTATCACAGTAGCATAGCTATCAATATCCATAACATAACGCACGATCCTATAAATAATTGAATAAATACAGTTAAGGAACTCTATAGAAATCAAATACAACAGCGACTAGAAGTCGTCCACGTGACGTAATATTCAACAAAACACAACAAGCAACAAATACGTGTTCTCGCGATATTTGAAAGCGACAATTTGCAAACAATAGTTGGCACAAGCTTACATACGTGAAGAAACGAACGACAAATAATGGAGAAGGGAGTGAGAGGATAAGGGAGAGCGCTTAACAACAGATTCCAAATCGATTTAATTTATGTACAGTGCGTGAGTGGAAGTATGTATTATTGGATGATGTGGGTGCATTGCGATGTTAAGCGAAAACGGAAAAACAAGAAGCAATCAATACGCTCATTTATGTAACATCCAAACAACATAGAACGTTGTGAGTATGTACAGTCGTAGACCAAATGGAAAGGGACAAATCAATATACTATTCTTCAATTCAATCAGCCATTTAATTTATTTAGATAATACATTATTTACTTGCTTCTAATTCTAACTGCTCCAAAATTGGAGTACTTTCTGTTTTAACCAGAAGCAAATTTGTCGTTTGGTTATCGAAATTGATAGGCCAATTGCCGGTTCTGGACCCTGGAAACAACCCGCAGCACCCTCTTTTGCAAGGGCGTCGACTGCCTCATTGCCCTGAATGAGGGAGTGACCCGGGACCCAGATTAGGGTTAGTTTATTGTACGCCCCTATTATGTCCAGAATAGTTTTACAGCTCCAGATCAGTTTAGAGTGGCATTTGGGCGCCTCCAATGCTTTCAAAGCAGCCTGACTATCGCTG
>JARFOC010083602.1:0-14393 GCA_031763485.1 Osmoderma eremita
ACTCTTTAGAAAGGGTTGGGAAAAAAATTGAAAAAATTATATTATGCTAATTACTCATCCATTAATTCATATTCGAAGTCTTTTTTCTAAAATTTTAAAGATATCGTATTGCGGGAAACAAAGGGTTAATGGGGTCCCGCATTGCTGACAAATACTGTTTATTGCACTCGTAATAGTTAATCCCTTATACTCCGATTAGTAGGTATTATTGGAGTAACTTTTAAATATCGCGGCTACAACTCTAGATCGTAGCAGCATTCCCACACACTGTTCTCTCTCGAATAAATCAGCGATCGGCGAGCGCACTCGGGTGAATCTGTTCCGACCAACTATCGAATCTTGGCCACACCCTTAAAAGGTTAATAACTGCCCGTTTACTTACGTATTGAAAACGAGCGAAAGAAGACAGTTACGTAATTGAGAACGTATACGTTTACCTCTACGGCGGCGAGCCGTTCCAGTTTCTCGAAAAGATTCCGCCAAGCCGACGTCCGCATTGTTCCCGAATACACTGATGCACACACATTTCATAGTTTCATAGTTCGGTATCGGTTTAGTTAGCGCGCGCGTAATCGATGCACTTCCTCTTAGGTGTTTCTTTTTTACGAAACTACCCTACCGGTTTTATTTCCGTATTAGTTATTGTCATTTGAACGTTACCTAAGACGAGATTGGAATTAAATGTAATGGAAATTATAATCAAGATACTATGCAGATACAGATAAGAAAAGTCGGAAGTTATTTATGAACCGACCTAATGCAAAACGAAATAATCGTATGTTAATACTCGATTAAAATTGATTTTGCATAAAATACAAACTAGGAGGAATCGGTACCTATTCCTAAACGTATTAAATGCGTATTTATCTCTCGGTATTAAAAAAAATTAACTATTTATTAAGGCTGCAGAACCTTAGCAACATAAATGAACTTCTGGCGAAATCGAAGCGAATAATGCATATTTGTGTTATTGCAGTCCCTTGAGGCATTGATATGTTGGTTGACTGACGCAAGGCTCGTATCAGTCATGCGCGCCGATCCGTTAATGCACCGGATTCGAATTCTGACATCAGTTTCTCACATGGAAAAGAAACAAGAAAAACCGAACACGTTCGTTAACGCATCGGTTAACTTGTAATTTCCGATTGCGACATCTAAATAAAAGCGCATATGTTCTATACCAAATAACACGTAGTTACGTGTGCACACTCATACCTTCCGACTTTGGCGTTGTAAAACACTAGATTATTTCATATTTTATATGCGTTGGTCAACTTAGAAAACTATTCAATGACAGTACATAGAATGAGTCTGATATAAAAGGTGAAAAAGTGCCAGGTAATAACTACATTTTTAGAAATATTATTTGATGAAGAATTGCAACAGCAAATTGAAATCAATTTGAGGAGTGTGGAGTTTCCCGATGTACCTACCATGTATATTTTTTGATATTATTTATTTATTTATTTGTTAATTATTCGACAAATACAAGATCTATTTAAAGGATAACAAAAAAAAGAAAAATTGCAGTGCTTCTGTGAATTATAATAATACATTATTGCAGAATAGGTAGTAATAATGATAGGGGGGATGCTAAATGTAAATAAGTTAGGATGATGGTATACGTTACATTAAACAATTCAAACATCCCTAACGAAATGGGTCAATTGTTTGTTTGTTGGCGTTTCTATTCACGCGGGTTATTAGGAGCGTTATTTAGAATGTTGATCTTTGCTGTTGGGATGGAAAACAAATGTGATGAATGAGCTCCGTACTGTGGCACTAGAAAACCAACATCAGCGAATATGTTAGGGCCGTCGATACCATTGCCCAGAAGTTTAAGCAACAATTTACGTCTGGTAGCTTCTCTCCGTTGTGTCAATGAATGCAGATGCTAAATGTGTACAACAATGAATACTTTTAGTTACTTTTAATTCTAGTAAACTATTTTTTGATACTCACTCAGTTGGCCAATAGAGATGCGGGAATATATATAAATTTTTAACAGCTGTCAGTCGGTAACATAGACTTTAGCCAGTTTTACAAGCGAAAATACACAATGCTATTTTTGATATCAGATTCTGACAATTATTGACAGACAACATTTGACATGTAAAATTTAATACAAATCAGACTTAAGTCTGATTTGTGGAAGAAGAAAAAAATTAATAAATTTTAACGTACAAATCTTATTCAGTCCGAGCATTATAAAACATACAGAGATACTGGTTTACCTATTATTTAACAATATTCTGGATGTCTACAGCGATGAATATTATAGAAGTTTATGGAAAGACATTCTTCGTCGATTGAACGCAGGAATTTAATATTACAGTAGTACCTAAAGCTAATCTAATCTTAGTTTTAAATTTAAACTCAAACTAAATCAATGAGAACTATTGCAGTAGTAAAATTAGTTTAGCTCTCCTGTTGAGGAGGTAATACGCATCCAGTTTTTGAAATTTACCATGGTGTCTCTGCTTTATATATTATTTTGTCTTGTTCTGTTGTTTACGTGTTCGCAACGCGTAAAAATATTTTATAATCTCTACTTTTTGAACGAATACATGTATCTACCTTACATGATACAATTACGAATGTATTCAATACGTAAGATGCATTCTAGCCACCTATATACATATGAAGTACATACTTACTTACATTTATACCTAAATAAGTAACGTTATACTGACAGTCCTTTCCCCACATCCATATTCCCAAACGTTACATGATATTGTATTAATATGATGATTATTTTTCTATATCATGCGCATTTTAAAGCTCCAATTACAAAGCAAAAAAAAATGCACTGCGGAAGTATTTACATACATATGCCGTACATACATACGTGCAGCTCTCTTTTACTTATCTCTATGATGGCGTCGTGTTTCCTTTTAAACGTTCTAAAATTTACAAATGTTTGTTGCTCTCTTCCTTCTGTGAAGAGGCGTTCATTCTGTACTTTCCTCTCTATTTGAATTTGAATAAGTGCATAACATGCACGTCACAACACTAATAGTACCTACTTGACGGCTCGCAATTAATTCTCATTAGAACTAGGAAATGGCAAAAAATTATAAGATAATCTAAATCAAATGTGCACTATTGTTGAAGTAGGTAAAATTTTTCAAAGTAGCAGTATCTTTGTTGCAGATTAACACGCTCTTAACAAAAACAATGCTAAATCTTGTATTTCCGAGAAAATTCGATATTCAATACTCCTTTAAATGGAAGGTACTGTATATTTTCCAAATTAGATCAAAGATATTTGTTGTAGAATAAATACTTCGGTATAACTGATAAGTCGACGATTTATCCCGCAGAACTCGATGCCATACTTATGTTAAGGTGAGGGGGTTAATATTTCGAGCATTTATTACCTATATATAACCTACATTTATATCATTTTCACCGTTTTACATTGTACATACATAATTTACATTATTAAATCTTCTTTTGAAGTAATAATTAACAAAACAATAGTTACTTGTTATTTAAGACGTCAAGCGAAAATTCTATAAGCTCAAGATAAATATTTGGTTATATTTGGTATTTAGCACTACTAATTGCGCAGTGTTGACAAAACACTGCATTTGCTTGAAACATTAAAAATTACTCGCCATGCATGATGAATAATAACAAAACATATATTAATCTGCCTACTTTAAAATCGGGTGTACCTACATTATGTATGTACCTACATATGTATATCAGTTCTGCTTGAGGTCTATGGTGCAGCAACAATATACAGATTTGATCTGTATGAAAAGGGAGACCGGTGCAGAGTGACTGACTTAATTACAATAATCGACATATACATACGTATTTCTTTATTCCGAAGTGCTGGGCAACTGGCGATGTAGCAATAGTAGAATATATGTTGCGCAAGAACAACGCAAATCTCGCAAAACGGAACAAGTATTTGTGGACAATTATTGTTATTTACGGTATGGGGGAAACCGGTAGGTACTATTAGAATTCAACTTATCGCAATTCAAGCATGAAATTTTGGAGAGCACGTAAATGTAGCCAAAAATCCCAAGAAATCTTTCACTCGCCATCAGTGTTGGATGCAGTTGAAGTATATGTTCAAAAGAAAAATAATGAAGTGTTGAATTTTTAATTAAAATTATTGGGATTAAAATTTAATAAAAGATATTTATACAAAACACAAAGATCGTAGCAATATATTTTTAAGAAAACTAAACTTTAACGAAACGTCTTGAAGAAAATCATAAAAAAGACGAGGCAAATTTTTCACGAAATTTGCTTTAACACTTTTTAAACAATTAGTACCTACATGTGTATATATGCATATTGTATAATCATGACGCGTGGTACTTGAAAATATTCGTACAATAAATGCCATTATACGAATGTATGAACATTCGGGTTTACAAGTAGCCGAAATAAACGTAAATAACAGTATTGTTGGTATCCAAGAACATACTAGTTCTTGTTCCTTATTTACGTTAATTGTTATTACATGAGAACAACATGTATAGAAATTTGTATTTATTGTTGGTTGTAGAAATTTGCCACATGTGACGTAACTTATCTAGATTTCTTTTACTTTATTTTTAAGAACAATATTGTTAATACTAACAATAAAAATATACCTACATATGTATAGATACATATGTATATTGTAATTCTTTTCCTTTAATGGGAAAATTTGTAAAACAATTACAATTGCATATTGGTATATCTATACCGATTTATTTGAAAGTATCTTCATTTAACAATTTTATTTCAAAAATTCCTTAAATTCCCACGTCATACAAATTGCGGATCGCTCAACTTAATAATGACAATCTACTTTTATTATATACTTTAGAGTTGTCAATTAAATTTTATTTATATATATTTTAATTAATAAAACTATTACAACAGGTAAAAGAAAAGATAACCGTGTAAATTAAAAATGCTAAGAAAAATAACTTCTGCGAGTGTACATATAGAATGCGGTACAGCATCACGCCGGTTAATTACGTCGTTGCAGATCCCATCCGATTGCCAATGGTGGCGTCAATGAGTGTTCGTAGGGCACTGTCATAGATACTTGGGGAGTTCGTCTTAGAAAGTACTATCTCTTCGGACACGACGGAGGGGGCACCTTCACGGTACCTATATAAATCAATGGGTGTAGTCCTCTAACACGCAGAGTCCTATCCATCCAAGTCACATAATCTCCGGCAGCATGAGGTTTATGGCAAGTATCTTCTATTCTTGCGCGCACACACACACACAGAGAGAACAATATTTTCGCCCACCAACTTCTCATGGGTCCGCGTGTTCCGGCAGAATATAGAATATAATATGGAAATATTGGAATTGTCTTTGATGATATCCTAATTGGTTTCAGATTTGTGCTTTACTGGCTATCGTTGCAGTCCATGCCGAAGAGGGTGCTACTAAACAGAAGCGCGGCATTATCCTTGGCGGCCATGGAGGCTACGGTAGCGGGTTTGGAGGCGGTGGCTTGAGTGGACTTGGAGGAGGCCTTGGAGGCGGTTTCGGAGGTAAAGCTTGTGTAATTTCCGTTTTCCCCCTGTCCTTCTTTTCTTTCCAAAAATCCTAATTGGAAACCCGCATTTTTATCGAAGCTCTGTCGAATAGAATTTTTTTTTAGTAGAAACACGAGAGAACATGAAACTTTCGAAAAAGTCTTCCTCTTTATGTTGTTTTAGTTCCATCCTTATCCTTCTATCGTATTCATTGTAGTAGATATCCTGAAATATGATATTTTGATCTGCCCATCAGAGTAAGACTAAATTCAACGATAAATCTAGCTGCCTAACATGCACTTAACCTTCTTGATGTTGGATATGTTGACACTTTCTTTAGTTTATATATTGGATTTGTAAATAGTATATTTAATTTGCCTCATCATTCGGTAATCATACGGTCGATCGTGTGTGTATCCAGTAATTCCAAAGCACACCTGTCCCGAATTAATCAAATTGTTGTGAGGCGAGGAGTAATCCGATTCCACTTCATGCCTACACAAATATGATGCAAATTTTCTATATCGATTTCATAGCAAAATAGCCGTTGCTAACAACATAAGAACAGCACCTAAGTATGTATATTGTATTAGCACAGTCCGGTCTTTTCTTATGCTGGCAAATGATGAAACCGTAAGCTAGTAATACCTAATCGGCGTTTATACATATAAGGCGTTATTTAAAATAAGGAATTTTAAATAAATATGTATGGTACGAGTTTTACTTTCAACATACCTTTCAACTATAACGAAAACTGTTTCAGGTGGAGGTGGATTTGGAGGGGGCGTCGGGGGCGGTGGATTCGGTGGCGGATTCGGAGGCGGAGCTGGTATTGGTGGAGGTGGTGGCGGCGGCGGCGGCGGTGCTGGCACAGTCACGCATATCACTCTCACCAGACAGATCAGTATCCCGCAACCGGTACCAGTACCTGTACCCGTTCAACGGACTATTCCGATTCCGGTCAGTGTTCCGGTTCAAGTACCCGTAGATCGTCCCGTTGCAGTTCCCGTACCGCACCCTGTGCCCGTACAAGTCGACAGACCATATCCCGTACCCGTCGAACGAACGGTAGCTCAACCAGTACCATACCCAGTACCGCAACAAGTTCCAGTTAGCGTACCAGTGCCCGTAAGTCGTCCGTATCCTGTTCCTGTTCCGCGACCGGTTCCAGTTCCGGTACCGGTAACTGTTTTTGTTAGGCAACCGGTACCTGTTTCGGTAGGAGGGGGCGGTGGAGGTGGATTTGGCGGAGGATTCGGAGGTGGTTTAGGAGGAGGAGGGGGAGCAGGTGGAATTGGTGGGGGTTTGGGCGGAGGATTAGGTGGGGGATTCGGCGGCGGATTGGGAGCTGGATATGGTGGAGGATTTGGAGGCGGTCACGGATTTGGAGGCGGTCACGGATTAGGCGGTAGTTTTGGTGGCGGACACGGTGTCTATATCAAGCATTAATATGTTCGGAACGAATCACCTATTGCCTATTTGTGATATGTAGCTTACTTAAATCAAATATAACATAATAATAATATATAAATATACGACTGAAAAGTCACAAAAAAAGAAATTAATCATCAACATTATCATCCCGTATCGTTCATCGTCCCCTAATCATCTGATGGTTGCGTGTCGCACCAGAACACGAGTGCTCCGGATGAAGGGTACGTAGTATAACTGGCAACAACGTCATAATGAAGGCATCTTTCCTTTACCCACATATGTACATACATACAACATACATATGTAACGTGTACGACGAGCCTTTAGCACGGCATATTTCAATCAATCATCATAGTATCATCTCCTGATTTATTAGTTTATAATGCCATCTGAATGTCGTTTTAATAAATAATCAAAACGGTTTATAAAGAACCGTATAGTTTCATTTAAAAAGTTGGCAAAAAATATGAATTATATATGTCGACTTGATTGCGATTAGAAACCCGATTATTGCCACATGTCCAAGCGGAATTTATTTCTAAAGTAGCTGATTCCTCAATGATGAAACAATTTATTTATTTAATAAATATTCATGAATTTCTGAGTCAAGTAGTTTTTTTTCCGACGGTCTTAAAGTATCAGCAATCTTACCACTATACACGATGTTTTAAAATGTGTCACAAACTTTGAGGGTATGGCTCAATAGATGCAACAAAGGTCTTGGTGAACCGCAAATCTGGAGATCCCGAGGGTTATTTCTTTTTTTAACATTTGGGCATTTCTTTCGCTTATCTCTTTCTTCATGCGCAAAAGCTTGCATCATCTTATCGAGAAAACTGTATGCACACAGTTTATAGTTGACATTCTGTAGTTAGTGTACAATTTTGCGTATGCCCGCAATACCTGTTTACCATAACATATTGAATTAGAAGTCATCCCTTTCAAACAACGAACGGTAGCAAATGTGGTTCCAACACGATGGTGCTCCGGCGTATTGTTTGATTGCCGTTATAGAGCGTTACACGGAACTTTTGAACGGAAATGGGCGGATGGGGCGGACCTGTATCATGGCCTACTGCAAGATCGCCTGATTTTAAGCCCCTTGTTTCCATTCCTTAGTGATATTTGGAAACTTTAGTGTACGCGACTCCTATAAATGACCAGCATTAAGGATGCTACCGAATCCAAGCCAATCTGGGGATTTTAGAAAAAGTTCAAAGGTCTTTGCGGCGTAGATGTCGTGGCACCCGTAAAATGAAGGGAGGACACTTTCACCATCTCAATTGACTTTATTGCTTTTTCTTAAATTACATTATAAGTTTGTTTGTACATAATAAAAGAAAAATGTTCCCTATCTCGGAAATCGTTCGTTAAGACTTTATATGTTTTGGGCCATACTATCGCCCCTCAAAGTTTGTGACATTGTGACATAAAAAGGAGATCCAGTTCTAATGCAAAACTACAGACCGATACACTTGGTACCTGCTACTTTTAAACTTTTACTCTATGAAAAAGTGACTGAAGTGGCAAATCAACCATATCTCCTCTGATTGATTTTTTAATTAAGATTTTGCTTTATTTTCCCAAGGAAAATATATTCGAGTGTTGGAGTGTTTTGTGACACAACAAAAACTTTTGACTCCGCAATATTATTGAGAAAACACGAATTATTATACATATATAATTCGAGAAGTTTCTTTCAAGTGGTTCCATTATTGTCTTCCCAACAGGAATCGATATGTCGAAATTCGTTCTGCCGACTTTTACAATGTAAGATGTAAGAGGCGAGTGAAGAAACGATTTTGACATTAGATGAAGAAGCAAAGGAAGAGGCCTAATACTTGATAAATCGACAAATGAAAAAGTAGGTACTACATGTTTTGCAGTAGAAGTGAGAACAGTTTAAGTGTGGACACGATAAGTGTGATAAAGTCGAAAGGTACAATTACATAGGATATACTGACTACAATGAAAGAAGAGATATAATCGAGAAAATAGGAAAAGTAATGCTTTATACTGCAATAAAGAGAAACTATTAAACGGCAAAAACATTAGCCTTCAAAATAAATTGACTATATAAAACAACAATCAAATCCATAACAACATACGCAGCAGAGCCCATCAATCACTTTAACAACTAAGCAAGAAGAAAATATAAAAAATACACCATCAGATGTAGGAGTAAGATCTGTGAATAGGTATTTAATTTACGTTTATATCTTGTATTATTTTGTTGTACCTTGGTATTATAACAGCAATAACAACAACTACAACAACAATAGCCTTAATAAAAATTTTAACCGTAAAACAGATGTAGCAAACATTTTATAGTTTTTAGCACTATTAGAGTCATCTATCGTATATTATCTTAACCTGGGAAATTATGTATATTTCTGTCAGTTTCTGGTTGGTTTTTGTTTAGTGACGCTATTATTTATTAGGGGGCAATACAGAAACATTTGTTATAAGCAATATTCATACATGGAATAATTGTATTTGGAACATTACTAATATATTAGTAACGCGATGTTCATAGAGATAGGAATCTCTCTGTGAATTGTGAAACAATATCGTTCAAAGTTTCTGTACTCTCTAGCGTATGGTCAAAAATTAACGACGCCGGCAATTTTAATCTCAATTTCTACCTATAATTTATATATAGAGGTTCTTAGCTTCTTGTTCACGGTTAATAAATGTTGCTTTTTCCTTTAATCACGTTTTTTTCCAGGAAATATCAATAAGATTGTTAAATTTTCTGTCCTTGTATAACTAAATAATCGACATGTAAACTACAGTAGAACCTTTATTGTTCAAGCCTCCTTAATCCTTTACTTTTAATTTAATACGGCTTTGTCTGAGTTTTGGTGATTTTTTTCGAGCTTTTCAGTTACCCCAGAGAGTGTTGGTTCGAACTGCTTCGTATACTGAAGGTTCTGCTGTATATAGGTACGTACATATATACAAACTTATGAACTATGTACGTATATCATTACTAGAAATTAGAAAAAGAAATCCAAGTAAGGGACGTCCGCAAACAAACAATAAATCCTCGACGCACAGCATCCGGAATAGTGTGTCGATTATGGAATAACTAAATGACACAATATTTCATAAATACCAAATGTATGTTGAGTATCAAAAATGCAAATAATACATTAACACTGATATATGCACTATGGAGCCATAATTTTCGTCCTAAAAAAACAGGAATGGGATCAATTAGGTCCGGAAACACAAAAGCCAACTATTTAAAGCAAATATTCCTATAGGTTCCGCAGCAGCGCCGCCTATTCTATCGTCGCGTCGGCAACTAATTTGTTCCCATTCCTATATACACTCCGCGTCAACTGATTAGCCTCACAAAAAAAGTTAACAATTAACGTAATATTTACACAATTATTTTAGGCATAAAGGCAAGTATAGTATTTTTACTGTTATGTTGCTTGAAATTATCATTAAATTAAAGTGTTAAAAATAATTTCTATCATTAAATGCACTTCTACTAAAAGAAGCTGACGTAGCCGCCATGACATCTGAATAGCCTCACAAGAAAAAACATAAGGAAAACTCAGGTTCTGTGTATGGAAACAGTTTTACTGTACTACAAAATTGACAACAATTGATCAAGTAACAATTTAACTTAACAATATTAATAATGAGTGTGACTTCCACCCTTGCGAATAACCTCAAATATACGATTTGGTAACGAATTGAACAAAGTGTTTAAATATTCTTGGGGTATGACGTTCCAAGGATCCTCTATTGCGTTACTTAGTTGTACTGTGTTATGATACTGTTGGCCATCACCATATAATCGTCTCGTAAGCCATCCCCAGACATTTTCAATAATATTTAAATCGGGTGATACACTCGGCCACCCTAGGACTTCGATATTTTGTTCTTCAAACCAGGAACTAATAATCCGTGCGGTATGAATCGCAGCGTGATCATGTTGAAAAATCCATGGTAAACCTCCTACTATCCTGTTTATGATGAGCTTCACTCTTATTAATAGTTCTGTACATTCTGAATACCATTTAAAATTTCTAGGTGTACCACACCGTTAGAAGAAATAGCACCCCATACTATTACCCCGGCTTGCCTATTGTGATAACGAACCGAAAACTTTTCTTCTTTTCGCAAATCATGAAAACAATACAAATATCCGTCGGGACTGTCCAGACAGAAGTGTTTTTCGTCCGTGAAAATAACTGTGTGCCACTGATCAATTCAGTCCATATGGTTTCTCGCAAAGTTTAGTCTATTTTTTATGTCTTTGCGTTAAAACCGGATTTTTCTGTAACATACGCCGTTTTAGATGTGCACACTTTTTAATTATTCTTTCTACAGTCCTCAAACTGGCCGTAGATTGCACGGCTTGCTTAATTTTTCTGGCAGTACAACAGGAATTACAAGCTTCGCGTAGAATATTTCTTCTTTCCCTCGCGGTAGTTGCAGTTTGAATGTCGCCTCTGAAATTTTTTCCGTAGTTTTCCATATTTCGTACATAATTATTCACAACTCGCGAACTTCTGTTAATTCTACCAGCAATGTTTCTATTAGAGTAACCGTCTTACTTAAAAACAAAGTTTTTATTGGTGAAGCTATTTCGTTGTCGCGGGTTAGTCACTAATAAACAGTAAAACTTGTTGCACTGCGTCAAAACTGTCAAATGCATCATATGCGCTTGTTATCTAAGCCTTCTTTATTATATAAAAATACTATGCTTGTCTTTATATCTAGAATAATTGTCCAGATATTGTGTAAATTGTATTTTTTCTTGTGACGCTAATCAGTTGACGCGTAGTGTATGTCTAGGAGCATGCATGAGAACTCTAGAAATAGGTACTAAGAGGTCTAAGAGCAGGTGTAATCGGTCAACGACCAGTATAACAGGTCAAAGGACAGGTGTAACATGTCTAAGAATAGGTGTAGCAGGTCTAGGAGCAAGTGTAACCGGTCCAGGAACAGCTACAACAGGTTTAAGAACAGGTGTCACAGGTTTGACAGAACTAGGAACAGGTGTAACAGGTTGAAGAACAGGTGTAAGATATCTAGGAACAAGTGTAATAGATCTAAGAACAAGTGTGTCATCACATCTAAATTATAGTTATGTCACACGAGTAAAGAAATGTAACCCTTTGTACAGTGTGTGATGTAGAGGGGATTAACAGTCTAAAAAGAACGTCACAGGAAGTAGATGGTAGCGGTGATAACATGTGAATGTGTATCCCTATGTTAAACCTTATGGGATTTTATGCCAAAACTACAACTATTCTACTATTGCGCCCTCAAGTCCTACGTTTAGGTACCTAAACCTCCTTTAGGTACCTCCTACGTTTTTGATACATAATAAGGATGTTTACTTACTGTTGAACCGATAGAACATTGACCACCTACCAGATATGCGGTCACATACTGATATGGAATTAACTACAAATCCATATCTGGTAGGTGGTCAATGTTCTATCGGTTCAACAGTAAGTAAACAGTGTATGGGTGTTTGAATCTATTTTTTTTTTGCGAAGTTTATCCCAGTAATTATCCCAAGTCTAAATAACAATAGCCAGATATACGTTCATTAACTTATTGGAGGAACAACTTTACATTAAGCCGGACGGTCGTGTTTGCTTTTCCAAGTTTAATGGTTGCTAAATATCAATTATCATACCCCCCTTTTATTCCACGCGTTGGTGGGTTCGTCCTATCAACGGTGGTATTTAAAGGGGTATTTGAAAGGTTTATATTTTCGATAAACATCCCTCCAGCGAAACGAATCGATAATTAACGAATTATAGGGAATGTAGCGTTTCTATTTTTCATGCGCGCGCCTATTGTATGGAATAATCCGAACTGGGTTTATACGAAAGCTATTTCCAAACATTTTCTTTTTTTTCAAAAATAACAACACGGAAATTCAAACACAGGAGTTGCAATGGAAATTTTCGCTAATAATACAGAACATGATCCAATTTTTATGTTTTGTGAAGGAACGGCAAAAATAACTTAAAGAAAAAGAAGAAATCACCTTAATTTCCAATAAATTCCAACTAAAAATAATACAACAAAATCCAAGATATACTCGCATATACCAAGGCAAGGTTCACTCCCATAGCTCTCATAACACTAACCTCAAATATTAGAATGTCAGAATGTGACACAACTGCACATGCGATTTTTAATTTACTGTTACAACAATTGAGTTCGATTGTTGCATCATATTGATCCAATCAGGCAACTTTTCGAAAAATAATGATACGACCAGCAAGAAATTTGTGTGAAATTTAAGTTACTTAGATCGCAATCTTAATGTTGGCTATGAATGCAATTTTGAAAATAGGTTACTATGTAGAAGAAATACAAGAATTATTTGTTTTGTGTTCGTTAAATAACCTTTTATCAAATGCCAAAGGTAAAAGTGAGTTACATCAGAAACCAGGAATTTATGAAATCGATTATGAAGAATGTAACGCAAAATATATTGGGTAAACAAGGAGATCAATTCTAACGAGTTTTAAAGAGCACATTGCTCATTTTAGAGGTGATAGACCGGAAAAGTCTAGTGTTGCCCAGCGCATTGCAAAAACAAGTTAGTCAACAGACAATCTTAGGTTAGTAAGACAAGTCCTTAATCTCAGTGAATTGGATAGTTATGAGAGTATTTATATTCATAAGATTACCGACAAAGTTATGAATTCTGACAAAGGACCCATCCCGAATTCTAATTTATAGGAAATCTTAGAATAAATTGTACGACAAGTGTAAACACATTTATAACGATTGCAATATTCTTAATTGTGGTGTTATTGATTTGGGAAATTCATGTTTGTCCGTAATATGTAAATTACATTCTCGTATTTGTTGATGCTTGTCATATTCATAATCCACAATATATTACCTGATGCTTGTCTTTCATTTTAACAATATTTACTTTTGTAATTAACTTGCCCCTGCCTTGTTAGATAATAGGCCTATTATTATTAAGTAGATTGCTGCGGTTCCGTAAGCCTGACGAAGTACGCTTAATGAGCTCGAACGATTGAGTAGTATATATAGACATAGATTATAAGCGGGAAATTAGTGTTATCCAAGTAGTGTTCTGTGTGGTGCATATCTACGTCTAACATTATTTTCTTAGTTGGCGAAATACCTATCTGGAGTTCTTCCCTCATTAAGGTGGTGAGGGTATTTTTATTTTTTACTAATTCAAGCCAAGGTATCTTAGTATTTTATATTATTATTATTATCATAATCACCCAATAATGAATATAAGAAACAGCACATCTACACCTAAACTATATTGTTAATTTCCTGCAACTACCTTTATACTTATATTGCATGTAAGTATTGTAGGGGAGACCGGGAACAAAAGCAGCACGTTACGAAAGTAACAATCCTTCTATAAATTCACAGAATCGTTTTGAAGAGTAGTTATAATGGCTATACAATGCA
>JARFOC010083613.1:3389-14391 GCA_031763485.1 Osmoderma eremita
TATTATCTTTAGCCAAAGCAGAAACTGTCTTGTCATACTCAAGAGATAAATTTCTCACTGATTCTGCAGCTTTAGCCAAATTTCCAACATAATCGTCTGTAACCACTACAGCATCTGCTGCACCGGCAAGTTTATTAGCATTATCACTTAAGTTTCTCATACCGGTTGCCAAACTTTGAATAAGTTCAGGTCCTATTTTCGCTTCTTCCAACATTTTGTCCAATTGTTGGGTAGGGGTTCCCGTGGGTAATTTTTTCTTGTCTTTACGGTTAGAAGTTTCTTCATCGGATCCTAATGCTAATTCCGGGTATACTAATGCCCAATTATACTCAACATGTAAGGGTTCAAATGCAGAAAAGAAGAAAATGATAGCTTCTGTACCCATTCCTATCATCAACATTATGCCAGCTCCCGGATAGTGTTGGATCTTAAATAACGCACCTAAAATCACAAGTGAAGCGCCAACACCATATAGTTTAGCCATGAAATTTTTGTACCTCTTACTTCTAACAAATTTGTCAAGTCCCATAATAATTTAATTTTTTAGTTAATGATTTTATTTATGTTTTTTTGGTTTTATGTTAATATATATGAGATGCTTTTGCAATATTGTCACCTCTTTGGCGTCCCATGTATGATTGTACACAACGGAAACCGATATAAGATTTTGATGTATCTTGATATTCGAATGATTTTGCATACACGGTAGTATAATAACTTACGTCTTTCCAGGATCCTCCGCGGATAACTTTTCTTTTCTTATTAGGAGAATCTGTTTTCTTAGCATAGTAAGAATATTGAGAGTTTAAGTCGTGTGTAAAGTTAGTTGCCGATTTGTCGAAAGCATCCTCACACCACTCTGCTACATTTCCTGCCATATCGAACAAGCCGAAATCATTAGGATGGTAATGTGCTACGATAACGGGGATTACACCACCATCAGCGATATAATTTCCTCTTTGAGGTTTGAAATTGCTCAGATAGCATCCGTTGATATTTTGTGTATAAGGACCTCCCCATGGATATGTTTCCATATCTAAATCGCCTCTTGCTGCCCATTCCCACTCTGCTTCATTAGGAAGTCTGAATTCGTGCTCATTAGCAAGTTCCTGTCCGGCTAACCAGCAATTACGTAAATGCGTTCTCCAATAAGTGAAAGCTTTTGCTTGTATCCAGCTGATCCCTACAACAGGGTAGTTATCATATTGTGTATGGAAGAAATAGTTTTGGAGTTGTGGCTCGTTGTAAGAATATGTAAAGTCATGAACCCAGCAAAGTGTATCAGGATAGATATTTACGATTTCATGTACAAGAAATTTCTCCGGTCCTTTATTATAACTGCTGGGACGGCTTGTATACATCCCTCCGTTGTCTATACCCGCTTTATTCATTTCTTTGTAGGATGCCCCGAATTTTTCCGGATCTTGTGGATCTACCCAATTTCTATAATCTGTTCTCCAGTATTCGAAATTAAGCATGCTTGTGTTCAACATAGTAGGGCGATAGTGATAGTAACGGGTATTTATCTTATAGAATAACGGACTTAAAGCTGCCTGAACTTCTTCATTTTTTGAAGCCCAATCAATTTTTTCATTCCAGTTGATTCGTTTCGGATCGATGGGTTCACCTTCATTTTCACCGTCTTTGATAGTAAGAAAGTGACCTTCTTTTTGTTTTGGGTCTTCAATATCCGCCTCTCCCAAGAGTATATGAGCAATGGAGTCACGTACCCAATACACGAATTGCCTGTATTCGTTGTTAGTTATTTCGGTTTCGTCCATCCAAAATGCTTGAACGGTAACATTTTTAGATTGATGTGTAAAAGCAAAAGGGACATCCTGATATCCTGCCCCCATCAAATAATGTCCAGCGGGAATATAAGCCATTCCATAAGGCGTTGTCTCTACAAAATTAGGGCGGTCTTTAACCCCGACTAATTGTCCTTCTCCTCCATTTTTACATGAAGCAAGTAGAATGACGGCCCATCCTAATAATAATGCTGTTTTTTTCATGTTCGTCCTTTTTATATAATTTGAAAAACGCAATTTTCTTTATAATTATTATTAATACTGATTTTTATAGATTGATCTTGAAGATCCGTATCCGGAAAATACCTCTTCTCTGAAAATGTCGAAGCAATAGCGAAGCATAACTTCAATGTCACCATAACTTCTGTCCGGTTTATATCCTAATTTGCTGGTAGTGAAACTGTATCCAATTCCCATCTCCAATCCTTTCAAATAATTATTGGATGAGTTGTAAAACGGACGTGCTCCGAACAGAACCGATACAGCATCCTGAACACGGTAAGAAACACCTGTCCAAAGAACCCCATTGTATTTTGCAAGCACCATAATATCGTACTGTGCGGTGGCAAGGTCGGTTTTAATGAGCGCTTGCGGCTCCAGACTCCAACTTGGATTAGAGGGTATTACCCAGGTATATCCTCCATGGAAGTAGAGGTTTCTTGATAATTGATTTGAATTATCGCCGCTTAATCTGATTTTTTCAAATAGCTGAGTAGCGGAAACTCCTGCATACCAACGTTCTGCCTTATAAAACAATCCGAAATTGAAGTCGAGATTAAGCCATGAAGGTTTGCTTCCTAATTGGTCTAATATAGGATCTCCGGGTTGTAGGGGATTGAAATAGGTATTATCCAGTTTTTGACTGATTAATCCCACTTGCAAACCTATACCGATACTTCCGGTAGGGATATTCAATTTATAAGCATATCCTAATCTAACGCCAATATTATTGAAAAAACCGATTTTATCTTTTATCAAAGATAGGCCTATCCCGCCTCTTAATTTACGGGTATAGCTCTCTATATTGAACAAAATCTGTTGCGGAGATGTATTTACTTTAAGTGGAATCCCGCCTGGTTGAGGATTAGGATAAGTATCCTGGAATCCGGTATATTGTTGACGGAAGAGACCGGTAAAACAAAGAGTATTGTTCTGTGAACCTGTAGCGCCTGCATTATAATACATAGTTGCCCACGGGAATAAAGTAAATTGTGCGTCTTGTTGCGCTTTCAGACCTAACATTCCCATACATGTAACGAGTAATATTATAATGCCTTTTTTCATACTGTTATGTTTTTAAAGTTATTACAATAAAAAGATAAAATACTTATGGTAAACATATTATGAATTGTATCTTCCACTTCCTTGTAAAACTACGTCTTTACTTATACTAATGCTATTCAAAAATGTTACACAAATAAATATCCATTTCCATTTTTTCAAGCTCCAAAAATACGAATATTTTTGCACTAATTTCATTTTTTTATTTCAACGTCATTTTTTTTAAAATAATTCTTATTAACAGTGAATTGTTGAAAAGATATAATACATTGATTTTAAATAAATTAAGTGCAAAAATTAGAAAAAGTATAAATTTTAAAGATGAGCTCTGATTTGTAAGTTCCCTAAGTGTACAGCTTTACTCCCCTGCGACGCACGGCCTTCATATTGGAGATTCAGTTGCAGATAATCGGTAATATTAGTTTGGTAAGATAAAACCCATAGGGCATTGTTGCCCGCTTGTAATCCTTCAAGCATTTCGAAGCCAATGCTGTTGTTCACATCATTGTTGTATTTAATCTTAATATACTGCAATTTAGCGATCAGGTTGCCTTTATTGGCTATTCTGTAATTCCCGTTTAACTCGATTTTATGCTGAATACTCTTCTCGCTGCCGGGAAGATTTTTTTTATAAATGTAAGTATACAAAAGAGAACCATATACGATATTTTTATGCTGCATTTTAATAGAATTTTCTATTTGATGCGCTTCGATAATGTAGTCTCTGGAGCTGAAGTATTCGGAATTACTTTTTTTGAGAAAATGACTGTAATCTACTTTCAGTGTCATTATCTTAACGGGATTTCCTCTCAGGATGATTTCATCAACATTGTTCATTCTAGATTCGAATCCGTTGTACAGAAGGTTTTTTCCTTGATTTCGCTGAATGATAAAATCGGCTCCGAAATAGGGAGACGATTGGTTAAAAGAGAAGGTATTCTTAAAATTAATAGAACTGCTTAACAGAAATGTATCTGCAATGTTAAAATGAAAAGGATTAAAAGCGACAAGGCTGTTTTTTAAACTATTTTTCTGATACGCTCTGAAAGTAGCGACATTACTGAAACGGGCAAGGAATTTCAAAAATCCCTTTTTGTTAAACCAGACATTTCCGGGTTTTAATAAAATGCTCTGAGTAAATTGATTATTGTAAGTGTTAACGAAGTCGTTACTAGGCAGCCACACTCTGATATAGTTGGCTTTATCTTGAAAAATGGCTACTTCAAATTCGTCGAGTTCTTCAATGCCGTTTTGGTTATAGTCATTCCAGGTAAAATTTCCCTGTCCGTCGGCTACCTTGACGTAAGAAAAATTCTTTTTCTGTTCAAGCCCGCTACCTGCTTCATAGTAAGTCGTTATCACAATAGCTCCTTTAAAGAATCTCCCGGTATATTCCAGCCCCCCCAGAAAGTTGTTGTCGGATTTGTATTGGTTGGTGGCCGTATCTTTTAAGTTGATATTCCTATATGTAGCATTTCCCCGGATTCTGTTGTTCTTTATATTCACGATTTCGAAAGCCCCCTGCACTTCATATGCAATAGAATTGGTGGATAAAATATTATTCCTTGCAATATTATCAATCCGGTTTTTTAACAATACGTTGTATTTGTAGGTGAGTGAGTCGTTGTTTTTTACATAAACAGAAATATCGTTAAAAGCGTAGCTATTAGGACGTAATATGTCAGTGCCAGCATTCTTAAACAGGTTGTATTCAAGGTTTTCGTTGATTCCCAATTCTACTTTCCTGAATGTTTTGGCAAATTGATTATATGTTCTCAGGAAGCGGGTTGACTGAATACTGTCGTTGGTATACAAAAAAGAAGTTGTGGTAGAAATGAAGAAGTTTTTGATTTTAGTAGAGGAAATGATTTCGTTTTTTAAGGCATTCAATTGTTTGTATTGCGAAAACCAGTTCAGATTGTATCTGTTTTCGCCGATTTCCCTGTGTGCGAATCCAGCTGTAAACCGGATCATATTTTGAGAATTATTCTTGGCAAAATTGTCGGCCAGGTTATAATCGCGGCTGAATTCCACAGGCCGGAAACTTTCGATGGGAGTGAAGTTTTTGTGTACAAATTCATAACTCAGCATAGAATTGAAAAACCAATTGGTAGTGTCCTTTTTATGACGGATAATCCTGTTCTTATGGAAAAAATCTATCTTGTAGGCTATCCCGACATTATCGCCATCATCTTGAGATGAAAAAGTATTTTGATCGTAATTAGAAAAAGCCAATTCTGTTTTAAATCCTGTATTTTTCAGAAAATTATATTCTGCCGCGATTGTTCCCAACTGGTTTAGTTTCGGGGTTGCCAATAACATTACGGGTTCGTAGTTCCCTTGCGGGACTCCCGAATCCGGAGCTACCCATTGAAAAACTCGGCCATTTGCAGAACTTCTGACCAGAATGTAATTTCCTTTATTGGTTCCTGTAAAGGAAAATCCAAGCCGGTAATGAGCACTATCGCTATTGGTAGAGTGCACGTATACGGGATAAAATACCTGGCCGTTCACCAGGGTATCTGTTTTTTTGTACAAAACTTCATTAGAACTGTATGCCACGCTGTCTACATTGGGAGAATAGGCAAGCGAAGTCTGGTCTCCTATGGACGATAAGAGCAATTTTTGTTCATCAGTCAGTTCAGGCTGAATAGAGCGGTTTTTCAGATCTTGTTCGTGAAAGAAGTTGACATTAAATTTTAGCCTTGAATTTTTCTCATGAGTAAATTCGTTAAACGTATAGAGCGAATATCGTGCAAAATTCTTATCCGTGTATTCAAATTCGACAATAATCCGTTTTTCTGTGGTAATCATGATTCTGGTGGAAAAAGTAACTTCTCCGGAATTGTAGTCGATGATATAGTCGTTTTCCTGCCCCCTGATCAGGAGTTTCCCGTCTATATATACCCGTTCGCTCCCTGCCAGTATTACAATATATGTTTCGCTTTGCGCTCCCGTCAGTTTATAAGGGCCTTGTATTCCCTCGATAGCCGTCAAGGTATTTCTCATGAATTTACCTTTTGAAACACCACCACCTGCCTTATTGTAAAGCAGATTATCATTCTTGATTTTGGCATTGGCTATAACTTCCAGTCCCAGGATTCGTTTATTTAACGATAGAAAATAGCCTTCCGGTTTCAGGATGTCGATGTCACCGGCGTTCAGTTTAATCTGGTCTTTATAATTCAATTGGATAAATATCTTGTCGAAATCCTGGAAAACACGGGTATTCCCTTCTGCCTGAATGGGGATGTTTTTATCGGTAATATTGGCATTGATCTCGATATCTTCGGTTAATTTTCCCGATAGTTGCAGATTCAGACTCGAGTTCAATACAAAATCTTGCCGGTTACCGATAGAAATACCTCTTGAAATAGACCCGTTTTGTTGTAGTGCAGCATCGAAAAAACTATTTTCGTTCGATGGAATCCGGATGGGCATCAAGAAGGGTGTTTGGACGGCATTTTTAGGAATAATGACAGAAGAGGATTTATTATAATTTTTCTTGGAAAGATCAAACGAAAAAACACGAAAGGAGTAAGATACCGTTTTCCCGATGCTTTCAGGAGAGTTCAAATGCAATGTAGAACTTACGAAATCAACTGTGTATTCGTCCTTTTCAAGTCCTGTTAAGGAAAACGATTCGGGAATAATAGAAAGAGAATCCAGTTTTATTGTCGTTGCGTCTATCGTACGGGTAAAAATTCTATAGTTAGAAGAGGTTTGACTCCTAACACTCATCGCACACAAAACAAAGATAAAAAATAAGAAAATGCGGAATGAGTTTTTGTACATCGTAAGGTAACGGCAATTTAATAACGGTCTTTGTATAATGCAAAAATATCTTTTTTATTGTAATGAATAAAATAATATTTTGAATTACAGGAAGTTGCCATTATTATTGCCATAAAATAAGCAATATTATTTATTCTATAAATCACTCGTTAGTAGTGTTTTATAAATTCTTAAACTGGTATCCTAATTTTGTAAAGTGCTCCAGGTATCTGGGAAGCACATACAACATGTTTTCTTTCGCTTTTTTACTATCGTGAAAAACAATGACCGTTCCGTTGCGTGTTTTCCTGATCATTCTTTTGAGGCATAACTCAGGCGAGCGGGTTTGATCGAAATCATAAGAAAGCAAAGTCCACATAATCAAGCGAAGGCCTTTGGGGAGCTTTGCAATTTGTCTTGGCCTTATTTTCCCGTATGGTGGCCGGAAAAAAGTGAAAGGATATATTTGTTGTGTTTTTTCAATACTTTCGGTGTACTCTTCGATTGAGCTTTTCCATCCTTTTTTATGGTCATATGTGTGATTCCCGATACTATGGCCGGCTTCTATGATTTTATTGAAAACATCAGGGTATTTCGAAATATTTTCGCCTACACAGAAAAAAGTCGCTTTTACACGGAATCTTTCCAGTATTTCCAGTGTTTTGATGGTAATTTCAGGGTGAGGCCCGTCATCAAATGTAACATAAATAACACCTCTGTTTTTTCTCTTCCATTTTGCATGAGAAAGAAAAAAACGAAATAAAGGGCTATAACTTTTAAAGAATCTCATAAAAGATATGAAAGAGGCTGTCCTTTTCTGAACAGCCTCTCTAAGGTTTTATCTGAATAAGAACTCTTTGAATGCATTTCCTATATTAGGATCTGTTTTGCTCAATTCTGACAGGTGAAACTCAATAGCTTTCGTTGCATTTGTCGCAACACCTAGATTTCCGATAGATTGCGCGCAATTTGCAATTAATTTCAAATCTTGGAAAAGACGTACAATTTCACTTTGGTTATCTGCAATTCTTCTTAACTTGGATCCGATATTTTTATTGATCGTTTCGATCATGAATTCAGCGGATTTATTGAATTGAATCTCATTAAGCCTGTTTTTTAACGGTGCGATTTGCTCGCTGCTGAATTGATTTAAAGTGTAATCCAGCAACATAAAATTGTCCAGAATATTGTCATGTTGGATTTGCAGGCTTCTGTCGTTTATTTTTTCAAACCAGGCGAAATCTTTTACGAAATGTATTATTATTTTATTTAACATTTCATTCCCTTTTTCGGTTCCCGATTTTGTTCCGAGGGTAAAATAAGCTTTTGCATACCGAATAGCGAACAAGGAGTAGTTCAGAGAGACCAGCTGGCTGTTTAGTTTATAGGGAATCTTTTCATCGGGTAATACCTCGTTTCCTTGATCCAAAGCCTTTTCCGCTTCTGCGATCTTTCCTTCAACTATGAGTTGTTCGGCCAATCTTAAGTAAAGACTCCTGACTGAAGCAACCAATCTGAGGTTATCTTCATTGTTATAAACACGCGGGTCATTGATTCCTCCCCATAAATAAGGATACGGATCTTTTACCGGAGCCTTCGGACTATTCACTCTGTCAATGCGGCTATGATCATTAAAAACATTCATTAAATTGTTGTATAATACATCCGAACGGATTCTTCCAACTTCATAATTGCTTTTTCTCGGAGTCTTGATAGGAACCAAACGATAAGCAAGTCCGTCGACTTGGAAATAATCCTCCAATCCGAGATAAGCTTCCGGTCCGGTAGAAATTGCGAAATAGATAGGCCTGTCCCAATTATTATTTGCCAAAATATCCATCTGGATCAAGGCAGCCTTTAGAATTTGATTAGGAGCATCTGTTTTCATATTCCAGGTTATTCTGTCCACGATCAGAGAGTCCATTCCGGGTTGAACGGTTCCGTTTTTCAACACTTTTTCTTTGTCAACAGGTATGGAGAAACTTGCCGGAACAGCGTTTCCATCTGTTCTGTAGTTAGGAGGAAGCAGGTAAAGCGTTCTCTTATTATCGAATTCAGGAGATTTGATATACGTCATAATATCTTTCACATTAATAAATTGATTTCCTGCAGGCGACAGGGCAACCACATCTCTGGTTCCGTCTTTATATTGATTCCACTCCAGAGAAATAGGCAAAGGCTCGGAATGATAGGCCTTTCTGCGCATTTGATCAATATACCATGCTGTATTCAAAAGGCTGAGGTTGCAGACGCGTACGTCGGTTCTGTATCCTTCTACCTCTTGTGCATACCATAGCGGGAAAGTATCATTATCTCCCAATGTAAACAGGATGGCATTAGGGGCGCAGGAATCCAGGTAAGCTTTGGCAAAAGCCAGAGCGGTGTAACGGCGCGCGCGGTTATGATCGTCCCAGTTTTCACTTGCCATAATACCCGGAACAAGTCCGAGACATATAATGGAAATTCCGAAAGCAGCCCCTATTTTTAGGGTATTTTGTCTTATTTTATCGAAAAATGAGTAAATGCCAAAAACGCCGAATCCGATCCAAATAGAAAATGCGTAGAAAGATGCCGCAAAAGCGTAATCCCTTTCACGAGGCTGGAAGGCTTGCATGTTCAGGTAGAAAGCGATCGCAAGTCCTGTCATAGTAAACAGAAGCAATACGATGAATGAATTTTTACCGTCTTTTATGGAGTAGAATATCACCCCGATCAACCCGAGTAATAAGGGAAGCAAGTAGTATTTGTTTTGTCCGGGACGTTCCATTGAAGGCGGAAGATCCGTTTGATTCCCGACCAGATAATTGTCTATAAAAGGAATTCCCGTGATCCAGTTGCCGCAAAAATTATCGCCATGTCCTTGTATATCGTTTTGGCGGCCAGAGAAATTCCACATAAAATAGCGGAAGTACATATAGTTAAGTTGGTACGATTGTAAAAACTTAATATTTTGCTGATAGGTTGGAATAGCTCCTTTATCCAAGTGTTTCCGGTTTTCTTTATCAGAAGGACTGGAAGTATTGTATTGGTTTTTCAACCAGTCGATATATTGTTGGGAGCGCTGATCATCCCACATTCTCGGGAAGAAAGTACAGTCGGAAGGTTTATGCTTCCGTACGGTTTCTTTTCTATTGTCCGAGATCACATATTTTTTAGCGGCATTGTCTCTTACATATACAGGTTTCCCATTATCATATCTGATAACCTGAGAGTTATAGTACTGGCCGTAAATCAGAGGGGTAGAACCATATTGTTCACGATTTAAATATGCTAAAAGGGCTACAGCGTCGTCCGGATTATTTTCGTCGATCGGTGGATTTTCGTTAGAACGGATTACCAGGATCAAAAAAGTGGAATACCCGACTAATAAGAATGCAAAGGATAAAACGGTAGCTTGAAGTATATTTTTCCCTTTTTTTGTACTGTAGAAGAATCCCCAAGCCAAAAGGGCAATAATCATCAAGAAATAGATAATAGTTCCCGAATTAAACGGCAATCCTATAGAGTTTACGAAAAAGATCTCGAATTTTCCCGCAAAACTTACAATTCCCGGAATGATGCCATACAAGATGAATCCTAAAAGGGCAAGTGAACCTATTAAAGATAAAAATACTCCCCATTCGGCTTTAGACTGGATCGTTTTCTTATTAATACAAAGATAAATCAACGGAATCGTGATAAAGATCCAGATCAGGAACATAGAGAGGATTGAGAATAAAAATGCGGCAAAGAAAGAAATTACTCCTATAGTTTGCACCACTCCCATAATGCTTGCTTTCTTAGATAATTTAAAGTAGATAACCAGTACGATTGCCGGTAGGGTAAGCAAATTCAGCAAATGCACCCCGATAGATAATCCCACAAGGTAAACAATCAGAATAATCCAACGGTGCGGATTCACATTCTCTTTGGGGCTGTCGTATTCTTCGTCCCATTTTAAAATGCACCAGAACACCAGTGCCGTAAAGAAAGACGACATGGCGTAAACCTCGCCTTCAACGGCAGAGAACCAGAATGTATCGGTGAAAGTGTAGGTAAACGCGCCTGCCAGAGCAGAACCGAAAACAGCGATCATACGTCCGGTGTTCATTCCGCCCATTTTAGCAACTAATTTTTTACCTAACAAAGTGATTGTCCAG
>JARFOC010083624.1:0-14390 GCA_031763485.1 Osmoderma eremita
TCGGGATCATCGTTCAGAGCTGTGCGTCCACTTTTGAACTATTTACACCAAACACTAACTTGTTTTCGACTCATAACACCTTCTCCGTGAGTCTTCAGTATTCTTTTTATGAATTTCGGTAGGTGTTTCATTATTTGTATGCAAAAAACAAATAACCGCTAACTTGGAGTATGTTTCGATCGGAACTGACAATAGCCACATATGCAGTACATAGACACATCTAAAATGCGTGCAAGTTTCGACCTGATCGGAGCGACGCGACGTAGGCAGTGTGTCGCGGAAACGTACCTTAGTTACCGGACATCTCTCGTATTACGTATATAAAAAGTAATTTTAATTATAATCGTAAGCTTGTACGCGCCTACCGACGACGCAAATTAGCCAGAAAAAGAAGACTTTTTTTTGAAAACTTGACACTTCTGATAGCCAGAAATCTAAGGAAATTCGGATAATGGGGGACATGAACGGACGCGTGGGAAGAAAAGGTGGAAACAAAATAGTCGGAAAATATGGTGAACATATCTATAAATGTTAATGGTTTAAAAGTTGTTGAAGTATGTGATCAACATGATGAAGTAGACAAGGATTTGAGACAACGTTGTTGTTTCTCACCTACGAGGCGTGTAAATTAAGTAATGAGACTGATATTTTTAAATATTTTTATTTGAATATAATTACAATTGAACATTGTCTCTCTCAAAATAACTCCCTTGGGAAGCCACACAGCGTTGGAGACGGTTCTTCCATTCTTCATAGCAGTCCCCTTCAGATGAATTTTCAATCTTGGGAAGAGGAAAAAGTCACGAGGGCTCAGTCAGGTGAATAAGGAAGCTGAGGAGCCACAAAAATATTTTTACTGGCCAAAAAACCGTTTATGGAAAGGTGTGACAAGGCGAACCTCTCGGTAAAAATGTTGATTAACTGTGTGACCTTGAGGCACGAACTATTTGTGAACGATTCCCTGGCTATCAAACAAACAAATCAGCATGCTCTTGATCTTTGATTTGCTCATTCTTGCTTTCTTGGGCTTTGGAGAGCCTGAAGGGTGTAATTCCATGCTCAGGTGTTTTGTTTCCGGGTCATTACTTATTTGATTACTTGAAACTAAGATGCCATCCGCTGGGTTGACGATCGCTCTTCCACCCCGGCCGCTTGGTCCTATTGTGGAGCGGATGACATCTTAAAGTTCATTCAACAAGTCGAGGCCATTGAGGTAGCTCAGAATTTTGTTGTATGAGGAATTCTTCAGGCCAGCTAGGGTGGTAATGTCCCTCCCAAACATGGTGAACCTGGTGCGGGTGGCCGCCGGACAGTGGCGCATAACGTGCTCAACTGTTTCTTCATCCTCCATGCACAGCCGGAATTCGGTTTCTTCCGATAATACAATTCTGTGTAGGTGTTTCCTGAGTTTGCAGTGACCTGTAAACACAGAAGTGATGATTTTGATCCTTTTACGATCAAGTTTTAGTAATTCTCCGATTTTGACATGGTTGGGTGAAATACACTCCTTCGCATGTACCAAACCAGGAGAACTGCTCCAAAATTGGAGTACTTTCTGTTTTAACCAGAAGCAAATTTGTCGATTGGCTATCGAAATTGATATGCCAATTGCCGGTTCTGGATCCTGGAAACAACCCGCAGCACCCTCTTTTGCAAGTCGGCTGCCTCATTGCCCTGGGACATAGTCGAACACCCAACTCTCATCACTAATAATGACACGTTCCAAAGAATTTTCATTATTTTCAATCAGATCTTTCTCATTCCCAATTCATTGGTCAAAACTTGATGAACGGTGGTGTGAGACAAATTCAACTGTTCCCCGATCATTCTGACCGTCAACCGACGATCTGAACTTACAAGATCGCGGATTTTGTCGACATTGCCATCGGTTATTGCAGTTGAAGGCCTTCCGCTGTGTGGCTCATCTCCCATCGACTCTCTTCTTTCTGAAAGATGCCTTAAGCCATCGAAAACACTGTCTCCGTAGGCCTGCTGAAGTTTTGCAAAACTTTCTGTTGCACTGAAGCAAAACCTGATAGCACACCGTCGCTCGAAATTAATGTCTTTCATTTGTAGAACGCGCTACGAAAACCGGGTTCACGAAAAAACGACAACGGACAACCAAATGACTTGATCGAGTTCAAACTTGCACTAAACACGTATTACAATGTCCACTTGTCGCCCCTCCAAGTCCCGTGTTGCCATATCAAACGCTACGTTGTCAGTCTCATTACTTAATTAGCACACCTCGCACGCCATTTAAGATCCATTTAATTGAAATGGAGGCCGAGATAATAATACAGAGAATAAAGCAAGGACGGCCGCGAAGAAATGGGATACCGAGATTAAAAGGGAAAGCAAATAGAAGAAAATTACTACAGCTATAGATAGAAGGTTATGGAGGCTTGGATATGTTACAAATTTTTTAACAAGTGTAAATAACCAAAGGTTCCCAAAGTCATCGACAAGCTTTTGGGGATGTTGGAAGATTGTACACAGACATTTTTTTAGTAACTTTTCCAAAAATGTCTTTTATTTGTACATAGATTTTTTTAGTGTCTCTCTTAGCTGCAGTGGTATTCCAAAAAGTTATAATAGGGGTTGAGTGATATCTCATTTAAAAGCTTTCACAATTTGCAATACAATGATATATAATTTTTTGAAGTTGATCCATAGACAAGTATAATACTATTAGAAAGCGTTTAGACCATTGCGCATCCGCAAATCTTCGGACTCTATATGAGCCTCCATTTTGATGGATGATCTGTCAAACACATGGTTTTTAGATGGTCTTTAGTGAATTGGTGAGGTTATATTTATTGTTAGAGTTTGTCGATCGTGTTTTATTTTTAAGATTATTCTGTTTATAAATATTTTGTATAGGTGTTTTTTAAAGTAAGTGTTTTAGTAAGTGATTCTTTATTAATTTGAAGTTGTACATAAATAATATTCACATCTTTGGACTGTATTATAATATTAAGCTAAATTTGTGAGATCGAGTGTGAACATTTAGTAAGGTTTGTAGTGTATTTTTTTTTAAGTGTGCAGATATGAATCACTAGACGTTTTCGATTGCACACAATAACCGATGTGGTCAAACCATGACGTAACAGGTAGGAACCTGGTAGTAAGTGGAACTGAACCGATAGAATGTAAACAGTTATACAACGGTCATATGTAATTGCTGTAATAGGTTATATAGTATCTCCTTTTTTCCTATATACAAATGAATCGAAAAGAAGTATTTGCAACTTGCATTATGCTGTTGGACGATATTGAATTTCATTAATAACAGTTTGGACGGTTTGTCTGTGTTTAAAAAAATGTAAATAGAACATATGGATGGTGAAAACGAGCAAACCAACACTGAGCGAAGGTTATGTACCTATATCGTTGATACCGTTTTCGTTTATAACCCAACTCCCAACTCTGGTTTAAACCAGGTTGTAACGGTGACGTCAGAAAAAACACATTCGAAATTATTGGTTATAACCGAATGATACCTGGTTAGAACCAATGGTACAATCGAAAACGTCTACTGTTTATGTTATAGGATGACTTGTAGTGTGCCTGGATGTAAAAACATTCGTAGGCTATTATGTCCTGATAGTGACATCAGTTTCCATCAGTTCCAAAAGGCAAACAATTTCACAAATGTTTGAATATTTTGGGAAAAAGAACTTTGAGTGGAAATGTACCTTGTTGATATGTTCAAAACATTTTAAAGTCGATTATATTACTATAAAAGGTAGAAAGAGATATCTTCGAGATAATGCTTTGCCTACGTTGCATCTAATGGAAGATATATGTCCTAGCTCCACAAAGAAACCCAGAATGTCTGATACGTCTGAGGATGTGTTAGTGTACATTTGTTTTTACTTTTAAATTTCTTATTTCCTATAAAATTTTTAGTTCACAAAATTTGCCTGGTTCAAGTCATCTTAATATATAATATAGTAAAACATAGTGATGCAACTAAAATCTGTAGTCTCCTAACATGACATCAACAGGATTATTATCGCATAAGCCTCATTTGAAGAGGGACTACAGGAAGGTCTATTTTAGGAGTAAGGTACACTAAAACAAATTGATATCCTCGTTTCGTATATTATGATATGTATGTATACTTAAAAGAGTATTGCATTGATGATAAAATATTTTTAGGAGTTTTACATCTTCAACATAGAGAAAATATTCAACTAGGTAGGAGAATTAAGAAAAAATAATATGTCAAGTTACAAAAGAGCAGTAATTGTGAAATTACAGAAAAAAGTTCTATCATTACAAAAAGTAATACTTCAACTACAGCAAACAAACATGTTGTCTGCAGCTGGAATTAATTATTTAGAAAGGTCAATAGATGAGGTGCAAAAAGCCCTTATACCCAGGAAATACAAGGCGAATTAATAAGAAAAAAGTTAAACAAACTTGTATTATTTAGTCATCAATAAAGAAACGTAATATATAACATAATGTCTATTTACTAAACCTACCAAAATGTGAAATGAAGTAAAACTTAAATGCAAACAGAGCTACGAACTTCTTGGTAACAAGTAATGATAATTTTCACTAGTTCGTAAAAAATATTTATTTTGAGTAAATGTACATTTACTGTGCACATGCACGCATCATCGTACGGCTAACAGCCTTTTGACAAAATTACAAAGATGTAACAAAAACTTTCTCTTTCTAACCGTGCCTGCTTTCTAAAAATACATGTGTGTTTTGAAAAGAAAATAAACAGTTTTAACAGAAGTAAAACTTGTTGCAGTTTACCGGTAGCATTAGCCTATTCATTTAAATCAGTGCATTAAATTAAATATCGATCAAATGTTTTTGTTGCCGTAATCATACGGTTTCATTGCATTTAAGTAATGTGCTTGCATAATTGTACTATAAAAGCAAAGGAGGACCACTTTACCTAGATAACTATTAATTTTGAAATATATTGTATTATATTATCAGCGTTATGTCTCTGTTTTACGATGAAATGGTTTTAGTACGGACCGGTCATCCATCAAAATGGCGGCTCCTATGCGATCCGAAGATCGCGCGTCTATGAGTTGACCGCATCGATTTTAAGAAATTAGCTTGCTAATATAACTAAAGATACTTTTAAAATGACTAGAGATAAGAATGAATAAATAAAATAAGTGTGATAAGTTTCCCAGATTTATTGTTAACAAATGCGTATATATCACTCTTGAAATGGATGTATAGAGAACTAGAAAGCGCGACGAAAATAAGAAATAAAAGTTTAACGTTAATATTAAGAAATAAGAACACAATAACATAACATATGATAAGACATACTAAAGAAAAAATCTTTAAGTTTATAATTTTCGATAATGTAAACAGCATTAACTAAGCTCTGTTTTTAACAGCAGCAATAAATGATGTCTATGCATTTGAAGTCAGCGGGAGACCAGCAAAAAGGTTGTCGTTGGGGTAGGTTTTTCTACAGTATCAGGCGAGTCTTTATTCATCGGAATCGCTGAAATCTACAGACATCGTAAATGACGTGAATGATGGATTTCTGATGAGATAAAAAGGAATGAAAACACGAACTAACTGGTGGAAGATGTAATCTACTCCATCATTGTGTAGGGAATTTTGTTTTCAATAGTTGCAGTTACCTCTGGTATATTTGAAATGTTTGACAACTAAGCTATCAAATTTCTGCTAAATTATTAAGCAATCTGCTATTAAATATATAAAATAGAGACATTATTAAAGAAAAAGGTGATACAGCTTGTGTATAACCTAACTTGCTTTAATACACAGTATTGGAAAATTCCACACCGCACAAATTAATTTAATAAAATTCGAATTTTATTAAATTAATTTGTGCCGTGTGGAATTTCCCGATACTGTGTATTAGTGATACCAGCCCACAGTCCTTGCAATCCTTTCACTAACTTGCTTTCTCACACTTTGTCAATTCTATCGGATCTATCGGTCTTTTCTTTCGATGGAGTCGGTGGATCCAATTTAATTCATCGATAAAAATATGAACGCCATGCTAGATTAATCGTTATTCCATCGATCAATTTCCGCTGAATGCCGAATATTCATCCATGAATAACAAGATTCGCCTTTTGTTTGGCTTTTCAGAATCATCACCAAAAGTGCCAACAATATTAAAGTTGTATAATTAGTAAATTAATTTATTAATATCCGTGAAGTGTGTTTCATTCTTAACATTACATTTTAAATAAAGAAAAATGTGTGTGATACGTTCTAATCATTTCTTTTAGTTTTTTAATTATAGGAAATCGTGATAGTGACAAATGTATTTAGTTTAATAAAAATGTAATATGCACAGTTTGTTAGTAGCGACAAAACAAAATCAATGAAATTATTGCATTTGTACTTACACAAAAATCCTCCAACTATTAACAGCACAATTGTTGTAAACGGAATTGTATTATACGAAGACATTTTCCTTAACTAGTTATATTTTAATTTATTTTCGGCATAAATAATTTTTGTACACGCATTTGCAAGATTATATAAAATTATATAAACATTATAGGTCACTATAACTCGTCATATCTTTATATAGAGAAAGAAACCACATTACCCAGTGCTTATAATCAATATAAGTACATAAAATGTCTTGTGTGTTGCATTGATAAATCAGCTGTTGTTCTCAGGTCAGCGGAATCTATGGATGGTTAGGGAGTTAACGAATTGTTACTATGCCAAGCCGCTAGATGGAGATACGATACTGAAAACAAGACTGGTAAACCGAATAAAATAATAAAGCCGGTAACAATAAATTCTCTTTTAATTAATATTTAATATAATCAGTGCTTCGTATTTATACACACATCGTTTGTACTTATTGCTAATAATCTCATAATATTTGATCAGTTGTGTGGAAATCCCTAACCATTTCTTTATTCCATCAACGGGAAAAATAAACAGGCCCATACAAAGAAACACACCAATAAAGCTATGAAGGTGTAGGACTTCTGAGCATCCCAACCGACAATGATACTTTTCGTTTTCATATTTGAGTTACTTGTTTGCGGCTGGGGAATATCTACCTGTTGAAAGAAGTACAGTCATTAGATTTATTAGATTTTAATTAAATCACAAAATTAAAAAAATATATTGTCTACTTGAAGTGGGATAGGTTATAATAAGTTATAGTATTTTAATGTTTATACATAATGTACATTATGTTATATCGAATTTCTACCCTTTGCCACTCTGTCTAAAATGTCTAAATTCGACAGAAGTTAATCACAGATACAGGCAATAGATTTGTTTTTACTTGCTATACGGTTAAAGGAGGCGCGACGTTTACACACAATAATTAAAATACACCCCATACAGTTGATTTACTGGGACCCGATTCTCAAATCTCTACTAACATTTGACATTCGCGTATACAATCGTGAACATTTCATTCGACATTTGGCAAGATTCGCATACGACAACCATCAATCGAGATCGAAGAATCGGGCCTCAGTCACGCCTCAGTAGAGTATGTAGATCACGGCCTCCCATATAAATGATACACTTACAGTCTATCCCGCCCTGTGCGCCAACAATGTTCCTGTGATTTTAAAATGACATAAAATGGGAGTATACTGGCTCCAGCTTTCCTATAAAATCATTGAACGAAAATTTTTTTTAAGTCCTTGTAACAATGCAAATAATATTTGTATTTTTGCTGCGTTAATTCTGACACCCTATGGTTTTTTAAGTTACTTGTATAATAAACAAAGTGCGAATGTGCTGCACTGACTAGTTCCATACAGCCAATCTAATATTATTTGAATTATTATAGGGATTTTTCAAAACTGTGCCGCTATTTTGTGCTTTTTGATCCCTCCATATGTTAAATAACAATATTATGCAAAGTCTCAGATCAAATCATTTATCAGTAAATAACAATACTTTAAAACGCTTTTGACCTTAAGTACTTATAAACCTCGTATCTAAATAAGGCTCATTTTTATGTTTAAAACAATTATCAAACAAAAAGAAAAAAATCTGCAAGTAATTTACCTGGCAAAATACCTATACTATATATAGATAGAAAGTTATTTCGAAGCCAAGATACGTGGAACGCTTTAAACAGGTAATATTATCTTTACTCATATTTTACGAACAATAATGTATTGTTTTTCTCTATTGTTGCCTATTTAAAGGTTTTTGACCTAAAGCGTAATTTGGACAGATAAAAGATTTGGAAAGAAATACTTCCCAATTACATTAAACAGTATGTAGCAATTTTTGTATATCACAATAGAATGTTTCATATTCGTAATCTGCAGTTCTAGATATAACCATTTTAAACTAATTGATGAATGATGAAATTTATGTATGTATGTTATTTTGACAGCACGTTAGCGGTTAACAACAAAATACATAGTCGTAATAACCCAGGCAAGATAATCTCTCATTTAATGTATTTCTCTTTGCTCCTTGACATACAAATTTCACTTTTTTTGTTTAAATTTGATTATGTGAAAGTACTATAGAGAACATAATGAAGTGAATATAGAAGTATATTAATGAAATATATTCTCTTTGTAACTACAGCTTATAGTTACGTAATTCATAAAGCACTACAACATTAAAATATCAAAATTAGGCATTGATTAAAAAACACAGGATATCTGCAATGAAACGTTATATGCATTTAAAATAAAGTAGTCTTACCTGAGAACTCCCCGAGCTGGTTAAGATCTCTGTGCTTCTGTTCATGATAGGAGTTAATACTAATCTAGTAGATAAAATACTTTACTTGCCGTAGAAATAAATTTTAGATAAACTTATCACTCTGTGATTGATACGTATGTATGTCTACAATTGTAAATGATATTCTTTCACTTTCGGTTTTCTTCTTTGTCCATTTATTTATTGTACATTTAATTGTCCAGTGTTCGAAACTTCTGAAATCTTAGCAGACACAAAAAATAATTTTCTCACATAACTTTGGGTATACTTATTTATGGTAACACACAAGTTGTAGTAAAAAAAAGACCATTTAGCCTTGGAAAACGCATAGTTTAGTAGGTATTTTACTGTCATTCGAAAACCTGTACTATTACGTAAAGCAAAGTTAGAAAATAATTACTTGTTGTTTCCATCAGAATAAACCAGTATTATAAGATCTGAGTCATTTATAATAGAAATATAAACTATACATTTACACTGTAAATATGTACGTTGTAACCATAAGTTTTGTCAACAATAATAGTTTCAATTGTCAAATAAGAAAAACGAAAGAAAATAAACCCTTTAGATTTTATGGATGATAATGATGGAAAAGTGTTCTGAACCCTTTATATGAATTTTATTAGAAGAGTTAGTTGTTTCTCAAATAAGGGTAACAGGATTTTATGATTCTAAATTCAAAAATAATCTAGTAATTCTAATGATATTGCCGCGCCCACTCAAATGTGAAAAAAAAATAAAAATAAAATATAAGTACCTACTTACATATATAGGTAAAGATTTCGCAAAAGAATTTATGCCCACCGTTAGGTGTAAATAGGTTACTAAATAATTTTAAAACGTTTCAAAAAGGTAGTTCTGTATCAAATAGAATTATCATAATAGATTCAGTACACTTCAGAACATTTTTGTGCAAATGATTTATGATAAATTAAAACTATACCGGGTGCTCCAAGGTGGATGGCGTATTAAAGGTACCATCAGAATTAATTCAAATTTTTCGTGTGAAAGTTATTCGAGGTAATCTGCGTTCACGCAGAGAAACGTTTACTTGTATCTAGAATGTCCGCTTTAATCCCAGACAATTACAGTTTCAATTATCCACAATGGAATTACTGTTTTAAATCAAAAGAAATATTTAATATGAGAAAATATTTTCGTAAAATATCATTTATATCAAATAAATATTCTTCTTGGGGTTAGGAAATCACAAAATCCAAGACAAAAAAATGTTTCTTCGAAGTAAATCATTTAGTCTATGTTAAGAAAATATTCATTAGATATTATAATTAATAGAAAGCATTTACTTTATAAATTAATTTGTGGATATCCACACATTTAACAATATTACTTTTATAAGAAATTGAGTACCTACAATAAATATTACATTAACCGGCATCTTTTGCAAATGTTTATGATACGGTGTACTTTCAAGGTTATATCGTTAGATGGGTAAGTATGAGTGCAATTGGTAATTAGGTAATACATCTAATATTATTATATTACACAAATACTAAGGCAAAACAAATGTATAGTGTGTCCATACACACGCAGAGAAACAAATTTTCATATTGAAGTAAGAATAATAATGCTTTATTGTAAGCGTTTCTACTCCTGTAAAAAATATGCAGGTACTTAGACTAGAAATTTCTTATAGTAATCATTTTAATCCAAGAAAAGTTTTTTTTTGAAAAATATGCATTACAGGTTGGGGAGTAGGTACGACATTCGTGTTCATATCGGTACAGGATGTGTAACAGTCTCTACTCTCTTATAGATGGCGCCAAAGCTATATTCATTATGAGATGAGATATTATTCTTAATAACATTTCCTTTATATACGGACTGGCATGTGAATTTTCTGTAAACATACAATATACATATGTAATTGGTTGCAATTCACCCATAATAAAAGGTGGTCTAAATTAGCAAAATAAGCGGCAAAATCCAATTATACCCTATATGGTTTTTAAATATCTTCAAATTGATTTATTTATATGGTAAGTATAGTTTCTTTATTTAACAAAAATAAGTATTTCCGAAAATAGTGTCAAATTTTTGGTAAACTGTCGCAAATTTTTTTGATTCAAGAAAGAAAATTTTCTTAATAAAAATACAATTATTTCATTACAATATATATATAGTTTTCACTATGAAAATATTTGTTTTGATTTAAAACAGTAATTCTATAGTAGATAATTGGGACGGTAATTGTCTTGAATGAAAGCGGGACTTCTTGATACAAGTAAACGTTTCTCTGCGTGTACTTTTAATAAGTTAAATATTCGATTCAAAAATATACTTAATCTACTACTACTAGATATATTATCGTTGCGGCTTCGAGCATTTAAAAATAGTGGCTTTCTCATTTATTTTTTATTTGATGTAGGCTGTGAACGTTTGACAGTGGCACATTTTCACTACATTTTACTAAGCTATTGTATCTTGCTGAGTAGTATAATTGCTAAATATGGAACAAGTATCGTACGTACATGTGCTTTCCGTCTGTTTTCTACTAACACCACTATAAACACACTGTTCGGATTACTCCTCCCGCACGAAGTATTAATTAATTCGGGGCGACACGTGTTTCGGGAATACGTGGATTCCCATTATCAAATCGAATAACCGACTGAGCGCAAAAATAACTATGAACTAAAAACATGCACTACTTTTCCTTCTCCCTTCATTCCCTCTGCCTATCCCTAACATATGTACCACATTCTCCCACATCCCGAACGCAAAAATTCTTAGAAGGACCACCCGAGTGTTCTCACGTGTAAGCTTTTATTACTCTAATAAATCCATCAACACAGAAAATGACATGGGAGCTTCTTCGCGATTAAGAAGTTTTTTATTCTTTTTAATATAAGTGAGTTCATAAGCATCTAGCTCGCGGGTCGAAGTTACCGATTTCACTAGTTTTAAATTATCTATATTTATATTATGTACACCACTAATTGACATTATTATAAAATCTCGCTATTCTCGAATTGGCTATTTTGTTTTCCTTCAGTTTATTTAGCAATTCAAAGAGATACTTTAGCCCTTAAAAACAAACATAAAAATACCCTTGCCACATTGATGAGTGCAGAACTCGAGATACGTATTTCGGCAACTATATTGCCATCCTGAGCACTTGAATAACACTAAGTGCTCAGTGTTGTTCTGAGCGATATTCTGTGCGGTGCATATCTTCCACAGGGCTACGTCTAACATTATTTTACTTCGTAGACTCTACTGAGGATGGCAACTTAACTGACAAAATACGTATCTGGAGTTCTTCACTCATCAAAGTGGTAAGGGTATTTTTATTTTTACTTACTACTTTAAGCCTATTATTTTATACTTTATCCTTTTACAAATGAATTTCACGGCCTGCTGATGAATTGCACTCTGTTTTGTTTAGAAGATTGGCAACTGCTTAACAGGCGGGATTTAATGGACTTAATGGATTGAAAAACTCATACATCTTTAGTATATGTTATAAATCAAACTTAAGCTAAAGCAGATATTTATTATTGAATTGTTCAGAGTAAAATGTTTACTTCGACACAAAAAATACATTATGGCGAAGTCTGATTTTCGAAATGGTGAACCCAAGGAAAACGGAAACTAGCATCTTCTATAAATGATTGCAGAGAAGAATTTCGACAAAAATTTCCAAAATTTGTTGTTGATAATAGTAACTTTTCCGCTGAAGGTTTAAGAATAGTAGCGTGTTTTGAAGATATAGCTTCGATAAATCGCAGACCAAGAACGAGACCTAAATGAAAATGTCGAGGAAACAATAAAGATAGATCCCAGATATTTGAAGAAGAAGTTATATATTGCCATTAGAAAATATAATTGTTATCATAACAATACAATAGTTTTTAATGAAACATTATTTGCCTGATGAATCGTGGTTTCGTCGAAGGGGGTACATCAATTATCAATACAGCATTAAAAATCCGCATATTCTTGCGAAACTACCTTAAATACTTTAAAAATTGAAGTACGGATTGTTGTGTCAGAAGCACAATCATTCCTCTACTTTTTGACGGAAATGCAAATGAAGAAACCTATCGGAAAAATATTTTTCATTCACTTAATTCATGATGACGAACTTCGAACTTATTATCTTCAACAAGACTCTGCAACAAGACTTCGCCTTCGGGAGCCAAAGGGTGGATTGAGTAGCTCGGAGGCTCCCGATGCCGGTCCCAAGCCCGGGTAACGGAGAAGGGTTGAGGCATACGGGCTTGTCACCCTGCACTCGTAAAAAATCTAACGCGCAAAAAATCCCAATGCCAAGCTTCGGAATCTGGACGGAAACTTAAGACGACGAAAAATGTGAGAAAAGGTTATGAATTTTGGAACATGGTATATAAAAGAATTAAGAGGGAAAACGGAAGATATAGCCAAAGGATTAGACCGCATGATCGTGCTAACCGAAACAAAGAAGAAAGGAAAGGGTATAGAGGAAATTGGAAATTACTTACACATTTTCAGTGGAGTTCCCAAACATGAACATGCCTGTAGAGGGGTATCAATATTGATACAAAAAAGATACAAGAAAAATATAACAAATTGGGAAGCTATAAACGAAAACATAATTACGGTTAATATTAATTATAAAGGAAATAGGATGACTATAGTAGGGGTGTACGCACCCAGTGGTAACGAAAATACTGAAGCTAAAGGCCATCACTACACATTACTTAACGATATTATCAGCGGAATAGGAGAAAAACGAGAACTGGGAGAAAACAGAGTAGCCAAGTAGTAGGACGATTTGGGGAAGAGGTGATTAATGATAATGGCCGAAGGCTTATCCAACATTGCAAAAACTATAAGATGAAAATTCTAAATGGATTCTTTAAGCATAAAGACATCCACAAGTATACGTGGCACCAAAAGACAAGACAACTTCGGTCAACCATAGACTACATTATAATAAAACAAGAAACAACGCTAAAAACGCAGGATACAAGAGTATGGCGAGGAATGGAATGCGGTACCGACCACTACCTACTGCATGCAAAAATAGAAATCCCAGTAAAAACTACAACTAAAGACACCGTAACCAACCGACTTAATGAGAAAGAAGCAGTAGATACAATTAAATATAAAGTAGAATTATTAAAACAAGAAAGCATTAGGAAATTATACGCGACTACACTGGATCAAAAACTGGATGAAACCTTTAAAACGGAGGTAGCTGACCATCTCTACCGGCATATTATATCAAGCATTAAAGTAGGGGCAGAAGAAGCCCTGGGGAGAGTTGAGATTAACAAACAACAGAAAAACAACAGCTTAACGTGGAATGACGAATTAGAGAATCAAAAAAAACCTCAAGTAGAACCTCTATAAAAACTGGATCACATCAGGTTCTCCAGAGGACAGACAAAACTTTGGAAGAGAACTGAAAAGATTCAAAAGAATGATCCTAGAAGAGAAGGACAGAAGCTGGGAAGAAAAGTGCTTGGAGATAGAAATGAATTTAGGAGGGACAAAATCGTTAGAGGCATGGACATTTATAAAGAATCTAAGAACAAACGCGCCAAATAAGATCCAATTGCCTCTAATAAGCATAAAGGACTGGGTTAATCAAGTAAAAGTCAAAAGCTTATAAAGATGTTAACCAACCTGTTAGAGAGATATATAAATGGAGGACACGTTCCGGACAATTGGAAAGTCGGATGGAT
>JARFOC010083635.1:0-14387 GCA_031763485.1 Osmoderma eremita
GTACCGTTTGAAATTTGATAGTATCAACATATTAAATCCAACGCAGTTACTCAACGTTTCAAATCTTAAGCTATATTGTTATTGTTGTTTTTATGTGTGTTAGCTAGTTTAGTGATTAAAGGCTTTTACGTGAAGTTCGGTGTTTTTTCATTTACAAGAAAGCAGTCGTTCATGCTTTTGCACGGCGACACAAAACACATACATTCAGTCAATTCATAAACTACATTGCAACAAAGAAGTACAAATAAGCAATTTCAACATAAAGAAAGTGATGGTTAATAATAATAATAATAGTAGTAATAATAATAATAGAACTTTATTGTCCAACAGATTGTCCATCAATATAAAGGACAAAAATACAAATATATTGTGCAGCAAAAGGAAAACAGAAACAGTAAGATACAAAATGAAAAAGTGTATCCTAACAAACATGCATATAATAAAAAGCAACAAACGAAACCTAATCTAAGCATGCACTGAACTGAACTGAAAACTGATATCAGCTCTACAGGCCTTGTGGCCCTAGGCTTCAATTTTCTTCACTATCCTCCTCCAATTCCCTCTAACCTGTGCATCCCGTTGCCATGTCTCCATTCTGACCGCCATCAGATCTTCCTTAATCATCTGTAGCCATTTCTTTCTAGGTCGTCCTTTTCTTTTCCTCGTACCTTCTCCCCCATTAGAGCTCTCTTCGGCCATCTATGACTTGCTATTCTTGCCATATGACCCAACCATCTAGCCCTTTGCGCTTTCACTATCTGGATTATCGATGGTCTGTTATATAATTCCGCTATTTCCGTGTTAGTCCGCCTTCTCCATTCCTGCTCCACCCTAATTCCACCAAAAAATTTCCTAAAGATCTTTCTCTCCCATATTCTAAGACTGTTCTCCTCTCGCTTGTTCATAATCCACGTTTCACACGCATACGTGGCTGTTGGTCGTATCACAGTTTGATAAATTCTACATTTAGCGGCTCTAGATATGGTTTTAAATCGAAGGATTCCAGCAAGCATTCCTGCGGCTCTGCTTCCCTTGGCTATCCTCTGTTCTATTTCGTGCTCCTCATCTCCCCTACTTATCAATATAACCCCTAGGTACATCACTTTTTCGACCTTTTCAAATGCATATGTTTACGGTTTCTGGTCTTGATGTTCAAAAATGTCTCTTCTCCCGCTTTGTTATCTTTCATTACCATATATTTGGTCTTATCCTGGTATATGCATAGCCCATATTCTTTCGATTGTTCTTCCAACAGCAGAAAAACTCTCACAAGCTCTTTTCTCATTCTTACCATCAACACGACATCGTCAGCGTAAGCCATACATTGACATTTGTTATTATATATTAAACCTCCTGTTCCTATTTCACATTCTCTCAAAATCATCTCCAGCACTAGGTTGACTAGTGTCGCCGACAATGGGTCCCCCTGTCTAAGACCCTGTCCTATTGCACTATTTCAGATAATGTATTGAAATTTACATCACAGTGGAGTGAAACCATATTAAAGTTACGCATCATAACTAATAACGGAGAATGATATGCAGAGTTGATTGTTACCGTTGGTATGTAAAATGTGGAACCTAGTCGAGCAGAGGATCTTGGTACAAGAAACTTTAGCTGTGATAACAAGTAAGCACAGTCGATGTTGTTGTGAACAAGATTGTACACAAATTTTATGCTAATAATTTTTCGTCGCATTTCCACAGATTCAAAGTGTTTGAAGCAGCACATCATAATCAATTCCCCTACGGGAGTAAGTGCCCTCACACCGGTAAAATAGATATTTGAGGAATTTTCTCTGAATCTTTTCGATAGATGTGGTATGTGTCATATAAAATGTATTCCAAACTAAGCTCGCATATTCTAGTTTACTTCTCACGTACGTATAAAACAGAACTATGGCAGTATCGATTGGAAACATTCGGGAATTACGTATTAGAAGGCTGACGATTACTATATGATTCGTGTGAGGCCCGAAGCTGAGGGAAGCATCAAAATGCACTCCCAAGTCTTTAACGGTGGAACTGGGAACAATTGGGCTGTCGTTTACAACATATTTATAGATAATGGGGTTTCTTTTCCTCGTGTACGACATAACAGTACACTTAGAGATATCCAACTGCAATTTGTTGTGGTTACACCATTGGGCAATATTGTTAATCTGTTCTTGCAGATGTTGACAGTCGTCCATGGTAACATATATAAATATTTTAAGGTCATCAGCGAAAATACATCCACCACCATCAATCCATTCAAGTAGATCCTCAATAAAGAGAATAAATAGCAGGGGCTCCAGGTTTGATCCCTGGCGTACTCCAGATGTTGCTGCATAACGTTTAGACGAAAATCCCTTGTAAGAAACGTACTGCGCTGGATCATTCAGATAACTAGCAAAACACTGTCTTAGGTTTTCACCAAAGCCAAATCCCCAATTTTTTTTTATTAAGATATAGTGATTAATCCTGTCGAATGCCTTTGCGATGTCTCTGTACATACTATCAACTTGGCTACGAGCATTTAGTACATTTAAAATGAATTGTGTGAAGTGCGCCAAGTTCGTAACGGTGGATCTTTTTTCCATGAAGCCATGTTGGTGTGGTGAAAATAAATTTTTAATACGAGGGTAGATACACGAATATAGTACCATCTCAAAAGCCTTCGAAAAGTTACTCATCCGCACATGAACCTGACTTTAGAATCGGGCATACCTTCCAGAACTATCCAGAAACTTGGAAAAGTAGCAGTACTTATTGCAATAATAAATATCGTTGACAAAGTTTGCGCCAGGACTACACCACAATCTTTCACTAGGCAACCTGTAATCCCGCCAGGCCCAGTTGTCATCTTATTTTTTAATTTCCTCATTGCAGCACATACATCAGATTCCGTTATGTGGCTCAAGTTAATTAATGAAGCGTTCGATGTAAAGCTATTATTGTAGGCGTCCACTTCACCAGACACGTATACACTGCTAAAATAGCTTGCAAAACCATTAACTATACTTTGTGGTCTCTCAAACTTTATGTCTTCATAGCTCATCGATCCAGGTATGCGAGAACAACCGCGCCTGTCACGCACGAAGAACCAAAACTTCTGAGGATCATTAACGATGGATGCTTCAACTCTAGTAATATAAACTCTACAGCCTGCTTGAATTTGTTTCTTTACTAACGATCTCATATGTTTAAATTGTTCCAAGTATCTTATATAGTTTGTTTTTTTCGTAACGATTGAAGTAATAAGTTTTCCAATTTTATACTGTTAATTATTTCGTTATTAAAGCCTATCATAGAACAACTCACACGCAGTGTTCACATCCCTCAAGTTCGATAAACCAAATAATAATGATTACCAAATATATAAATACATATATACCGTGATTTTTTTGTAACGTTACACATAATTATTTCATACTATGCCTACTACGTCGCTTAGCGTTACCTGTAGGAAATACCTATGTGTAACGTTACAAAAAAAGCCCTGTATATATACCTAAATTTCTCCCAAACTACATAATGCAGGGAATTTTTTGAAGTGAGATTGCATGTATGTGTGGCGGTAATAAATAGGCATAACCACAACCCGTCAGCGTTCGAATATTATGCGTGTTGACTTTTACTTTTAAACGGTAACCTCAAAATTAATAAATAATGACTTTGTTCCCTTTTGCAGTGTCCACAGACGCGCATAGGTGCATGGATAAAATTCACGTTACCCATTGCATTTTATTATCATTACGATTGCCTCGCACGCCTGCTAATAAAATATCGTAGAATGTCTATCATAAAGTCTACTGTTGCACTACGTAATGTCATGTCGCGCTAGTGGTGCGCCGGCCGTGTGTGTTATTCCGACTCGAATTTACGAGGTATTGTAATCCTATACGTGTAGGTATAGATAACTATACCTTCCTTGCACATAGCTTACGGTAAATTGTACAGTTTAGAACTGCAACCAGAAGCAATGTTTGATAATTATGTTAATAATAGGTGAAAAGTGTATTCGACCGATAGTGAACAACACTATTAGGGTGTTATCTTTATTAAAATGTTTAAAACGTTTTCCACATTTGATAGTAATTAGTTTCAATAAAGAGGTGTGCGTATTTTGAAGAGAAGGAGTTTGCTTACGAAGTGTTGAATATTCAAATGCTGTCATCTTAGATTTTATATCTACATCTTCCTTATACTTTAATTCAAGGAATATTCATTTCTTTGGAAACTACCAAAGCAAAATTTAATAGCAAATTAAAATTAATAGAAATTAGAGTGATGTAAATTTATTTATGGTCTTCTTAAGAAATCTGCTCCTTTAATAAAATACAATAATTTGGTATACAACCCGTGAGTTGCAATATTGCACATTCTAGTGACTAACTTTTAGAGAACAAATAATCTTCATAGTTTCTAGACGCAACATTTTTAACTTGCACTAGGAGTCCAGTTATACCTCATTTAAAAGCTTAAATATTCACTGTATTTCTTTGTTCCTTCGACGTTTCTCTTTTATCTCTTGGATATCATTGAGAGCAAATTTCTCGAAAACGAAACCGTCGATTTTCAGAAAGTGATACACCGTTATATTGCAAATATCGTAAGCTTGTAAACGAGGTGTTACTCAACCCCTTCCACAATGTAAATTCGGGTTGATAGCCTGGGGCTAAGTAGTTGAAGTTATGAAGATCATTTGTTCTTCAAAAGTCCGTTTCCCCAAAAGTTGATGTGTCTTAGAGATTTTGCAAAAAAGGTCTTAATTCCTAAATATTGATGGTGTTACGTTACCGCGGACTCCTGTATAAGAGACATATATGTATTACATTGTGTCAAAATTAACTCTTACTCAACGATTGCAAGCGTTGTGGGGCAGTACAATAAACACACAGTTGTGACACATATTTTACGGTAACGTTAACAGTCAATAAACACACTGTTCGGATTACTCCTCCCGCACAAAGTATTAATTAATGTGTGGATTCCCATTATCAAGTCGAATAGCAGACTTGATTATGAGAATCAACGTATTGCCGAAAAACGTGTCGTCCCGAATTAATTAATACTATGTGCGGGAGGAGTAATCCGAACAGTGTGTTTATTGACTGTTAACGTTAACGTAAAATATGTGTCACAACTGCAAATGTGATTTAAATTTGCTATCAATAATATTTGGGTTCAATGTGTTACATCTGATTTATGTAACTAGGCAACTTTCGAGAAATAATGTGACAAATCAGAAATGTAATACTTCTAAATTATAACATATGAAAATTAAGTTACGAATATCAATATCCTAGTGATTGTTATACGTAGAATTTTGAAAATGATATACAAGTAAAAAAGAAATACAACGAATTTTGACAATTTTTTAATTAAAATTGATAAATACTTTAACTACCCTTGTTTTGTTCAAATGTATCGTGTTCCACCCTGTTCGCGTTCCGTCTTCCTTCACCTCTTTCTTCTTTTACTCTAGTATCCAATTTCCTTTCTTCTTTAGTCGATTTACCAAATTATTTCTAACAATTACCTAAGCTTCTAACGGTTTGAACTTGACGTTATTTTTCCTATTTTTTTGTTTATCTAGTAACATAACAATTACTCAGTAAATAAAATTATTTTCACATAGTACCAGCATACTACTTACGTGGATAGAACTTGTTGCTTTAAGGACTTGTACAATGGAAACATCCATTCACGAAATAGCATCCGCGCCTGCTCCCTTCACACTACAGCAACTGCAGACTGGCGTCTCAATGGCGTGCCAATTTGTATTATTTATATTTCTCATATTAGGATTATTATTATCATGTTTATTAATTACCTTGCTTTTTAATGAAATTGTCATTAGTTATACTGAACACAACCAAGTATGGATTTCTTAATTATATTTAAATGTTTTATAAGGTGTGGTTGTATGTAGCGGTAGTAAAATAGTTAGAAAAATCACTAATTTTAGATAATATCTACCAATTTCTGAAATTTCGAACAATCCAATTTATCTTTTGGTTAGTCCAAATCGAACAAAATATTATATTTTATCATGCAGCCAGTTGGCTAATTTCTTCTTTACTTGATGATTTGATATATTTAACAAAATTCTCCAATTTCTAACACAAATAACATTGTTGATTATTTTAAAGCTATTTGAGTAGAAACAAACAAATAAATGTTAAATATTTAATGTTAATTTTATAATGCAGTCATTTATGCGAAAAGGCAAGGCATAAGTTGGTATGCCTAAATTCGAGTGACGTAACGTTCAAGGTAACCAACAACTCACCCTGAGGAAACCCTCTGGGAGGGTGTACACCAAACTCCTTTAGCCATAAGTACTTTAAAAAGCGTCGTTGCACATTTTCATTTCTTTTAATGTATCCATCATAGTAGGGACACAATATTATTGCAGCGTATTCCAGCTTAGACCGCACCAGAGAAAAGAATAGCATCTTTATCTGGTATTTCTTGTAATAAGGCCCGTTATGCTCATTACAGAAGAAACCGTATCCGCAATATGGTTGGTAAATGAGAGCTGAGGATCAAACACCACACCAAGATTTTATCGCAACGCATGAGGATATCTGAGCCAATCGTATAATTGTAGAGAAGATGACTTTTTTTCTAGTAAATATAAGAACATTACATTTGGCAATATTTAAATGAAGTCGATTCAGTGTACCTACACCAATTGCCCATAGATACCAGGTTTCCTTGTAGTTTCAGGCTCTCAGCTAAGAAGGAGGTACTTGTGAAGATTTTGACATCATCGGCAAACATAAGCATATTACAATCAACACTCTGCGACATATCATTGATATGGTAGAATGGTCTCAAAATGGAACCCTGCAGAACCCCAGACCTTATTCCCGGCCTACAGGAGCGGAAACCATTATAAATAGGTCAATAATATCGTTTCTTCAATATGAATATGACTACATATGTTGGATATCTTGATAGAGATTAACAACATAATTCCTTTCGGTTCACAATCCTTAAAATGCAGTGTTATATATAACCAGAGCATCCTGTACGAAGTTAATTTTTTACTGTTACAGCCATAGTCGGACAAAAACTAAAAACATAATTTTGGTATTAGTTGAGAGGACATTAATCATATATTCGGACATCTATATAGGTACACCGATAATAAAGGGCCATTACCACCCAGCGTCGTCTCGAGCCTAAAGTGTCTAGTGCGCTAAGCCAGATAACACCCCATAGTCTTAATTCGTCCCTCTTCTCTAGATTCGTGATCGTCTTTTTGCCCCCAGATCTCCTCCTCTAAAAAAATATAATTTATGTATTTACGTACGTCTAACGCATATAGAATCGTACATGTATACGTCGGTTCCACGCGAAGAACAACTACGATTGTTTGCCTCCTAAAAGTATTAAATTGTGGGAAAAAAAGGATTAATAAACACCCATTGGAACGCACCGAACACAACCCCTCGCTGCTTTTTATATCCCCATTTAGAATTTTTCCCTTGTGTAACTCCTTTTTTTTATCCTTTCCGTCAATAGGTAAACGGGTAATACATAATTGTAAGAAAATATGTAAGGTTTGTCTCCTGCTATACCGACACATTTCTTAATATAAAGCACCTAATTTCGGTCAAAAGGTATTGAAATATTTATGTTCTGGGTTTATTTATGTTATGAATATTTTAAGTGGGTGAAACGAAATACTTTTTTCATCAAACAGATTTTATGGTGGTGAAAAAACCATTCCTGAGAGAAAAATATGCAAAACAAATCAATAAATAACATTTTGAGTTTTACTTTTTTGAAGATATGTATATGTTATGTTTTATTACAATTTAAATCCACAAAGGAAGAACGGGTAAGTTTGAACAAACAATATAGGAAAATGATCTCAAGTGACCATCTTAATATTTATAGATGTTTCTGTATAACCAAATTTCTTTACGTCTTTTTAAAAATATTTAATTACGGAAGAACTAGTAACTTTAGCCCTCAAACTTAGATTAAATGTGTTTCTTGTACTGTTTACCAAACATTCACAAACCAGGTAACTCGATGAGACCATCAACTCACCGACTTACATGGTGTCAAAATGGTTAGTAAGTGAATTCAAAAACTTACCTGTCAAACCCGAAAGTTTCTCAGTAGGAAATTTACTAGAGATTATAAATAAAAGCAAAATTCATAAAAAGACGGTGAGATTTTATTTTGATTTGATGTTAGTTCATTATTTTGTTCTGTACCGATTCCAGAATCCCGGAAACATTTGAAAGATCTGTTAGTAAAAAATAATTTGAATAGTAGAAAAACTGATGAATACATCAAGTTGACAAGACTGTGCATACTGAAAACTATTTTCAGATAGAAAATAATAATTTATCTCCATTTATGGCCAATTTATTTATGAGTAATTTGGGAAGTTGAATTTCCAAATATTGACTTCCAAGTATTTCCCCAGTATTTGGATCGGATATGTTGATGATGTTTTCGCCATAGTTGATACAAATTCTTGAACAAGATTTTTGATTAACTTAACCCACAATTCAAAAACCATCAATTTTAGATCAGAAAAAGATAATAATAAACATCCATGTTTAGATACCCTAGTATCTAGAAATAGAGATAGGTTAGAAATCGACATATACCGGAAGGAAATCAATGTAAATGGATTTATAACAGTAGATTGAAATCATTGCTTTCGTCATAAAATAGTTAGCTTTAATTTTCTAGTTCATCGCTTGTTAAATTTTCCCCTGACAAAGGTTTTCAGAAGGATATGAGAAATAACCTAATCAAGAAACATAAACAAAAATTGTTGACAAAAACTCTGATTCCTCAAAGCTATCAAGACAGTCAATTTGTTAAACTACCATTTCATAAATCGACCATCTAAAATTTTCGATAATTTAGGCGTACAAAACAAATAATTCTTCAAATCATCTTTTAAGAAATGCCAAAGATAAAATTGAGGTACATCAAAACTTATTTATGAAATAGATTGTAAAGAATGTAATTCGAAATATATTAGGCAAATAAGGCGACTAATCTTAATAGGATTGCTCACTACAGATATGGCAGAGCTATATACATGGCATGTCGATAGACGAAGTACTCTCAATGAATCGGAACGATTGAGTAGTATATATAGATATATATTGTAAGCGGGAAATTAGTGTTGGTCCAGTGGGTATTTTTGCACTGGTTTTATTCCAATTGTAAGTAAATTGGATTGCACTTCTGTGATTTAATCATCTCATTATATTTACCTGCAACTTGCTGTAGAGAAGGTGAATGTTCGTTATTTATTTATTTATTTATTATAATGGCCAATGTAGGAGGGATGTCTGATTACTAAGGTATATTTGTGAATTACAGACAGACTACTTTATTTATAGAAATCAAACATAGGTACATTAAGTAAAAGGGTGAATTGTTAGCTACTTTTCAACATAATCCCCGCCGATGTTAAGGCACTGATCCCAGCGAGGCACAAGTTTCTGTAAACGCTCTTCGTAAAAGGTGCGATTCAAATTTGAACTTCGTCGTCGTCTTCAAACCTTTTACTCGACAAATGTGCTTTCAACGGCCCAAATATATTAAAATCAGAAGGAGCCAGGTCTGGACTATGGCGTGAATGGACAAGAACTTCCCAATTGTGTTTCTGAAGCCAGGCCTTCGTCTGATTTGAGATGTGCGGTCTTGCATTGTCATAGAACATCTTGATCCCTTTCGTCAACGTTCCTCTTCTTTTCTGCCGAATGGCTTTGTGTAGTTTTTCGAGAATTTGGTAATAAATATCGCTGTTAATTGTCGCTATCGGTGGTAAAAATTCTATGAGCAAAATGCCTTACATATCCCATATTTTGCCATTGTCTTTTTTGCAGACTGCTGAACTTTGAATTTTTTCGGTGTTGGTGAACTCGGATGCTTCCACGTAATCGTGTCTTTTTTTTTTGATTCGGGGATGTGGTGGTGTAGGGTAAACCGGGAAAATATCGACACACTGGGCAATTCCGACACCATATTTTTTGTATCCTACACGTTCCAAAGGCTGTTTTGGATATTCCCATAGCCTAGCAGGGTTTTTCGGAAATAACACACAATGAATGACAGTTCTCTAGACAGACTATTTTTTACGTTGTGTTAAAGACGGTTTTTTTAACAGCCTTTATGAAGGAAGTGAGGTACGACTTTTAAATAATTACAATAGTGTAACAACTGTTATGCTGTTTTAATCCATAATTTCTAACGCATATTTTAATGTAGTTGTTGTTAGTTTTTAAACGATAGGTTATCCTATACGGTGTAATTTCCACCATATAGGCATACCGGGGTTATACCGACACCCTAACACAGGCAAGCATCAACATGGTGTTGATATTTCCCGTGTCAATTATATGTTGAATGGTTTTGTCTGCACGGAGAAAATTGTTCTCACTCTATTTTAGATGGTGGGTTCGGGGAAAAAAATAGATAAGGGTAAATGGAGTGAGCAAACTCTCAAAAGGGCATTTGAGTTAGTGAACAGTGGAAGATCAGTGAAATGTGTAGCAGCTGAATTGTATGGATCACTCTTCACGCATGTCGCAATTGCCCCGGTACCGGGGGCAATTCCGACAGCAAGCAGAGTTCAGTTAAAAAAATAATCTAATCTAAGATCTAGCTTACCAATATTCTAACAATAGGGTATGTAGAATAGTTCGCGGAATATCTGACCTATTATTTGTCGCTGATAAGGTATTCATCAATTTATAATCAAAAAACACAAAATTAAAAATCTCTTATGGTGTCGGTATTTCTCCGGTATAGCAAAGCTCAATTGCCGCCATTCGTTGCAATTTGTGTTGGTCGGTCAATAGTTTAGGTATCCATCCCGCGGACATTTTTCGATAGCCTAATTCAGATACGTTTTCACTAACAAACAGAGCTTTTAGGAATGCCGGCCAGTACAGCAATTTCCCGTATTTTCAACTGACGATCTTCTCGAATCAGGGTATCGACCTTTAATTGATTCTCATCTGTTTTCGTTATTAATGGTTTTTTTCGTACACCTACGGAATCATCTTTCAGGGGTGTGCATCTACTTTTGAACTGTATACACCAAACACTAACTTGTTTTCGACTCATAACACCTTCTCCGTAAGTCCGTAGTATTCTTTTTTATGAAATTCGGTTGGTGTTTCATTATTTGCATGCAAAAGGCGAATGACAGCTCGGACTTCAAACTTGGCGTACGTTTCGATCGGAACTGACATTGTGCGGCTGTCACTGCACACGTTGTACTGCACCTAAGGCTATGACAATAGCCATCTATGCAGTACATATGCACATCTAAAATTCGTGCAGGTTTCAACCTGATCGGAGCGACGTAGGCGGTGTGTCGCGCAAACGTACCTTAGTAACCGCACATCGCTCATACAATACCATTTCTAATTTTATCTGATTTAATAATTAAACGAACACAATTTTATAAACAATAATGTCTTTAAATTTAGCAAGTGTAAATTGAAAACAAATATTTGCATATGCCAATGTACAAACCTTGACTCGTATGTATCTAGCTATTTACAGAACATATTCAGCCATACGCTTGTCGAAGCTGCTTACGTTCAAGACACATGAAATTAGTATAATGCGCAATGATGAAAATCTTCAATCTAAAGACCTTACTAGACAAAGAAACAAGTTGGTGCTATTAATATCAACTATAGATCCTCCAATAATGCATATCTGTAGTTCGTGCGGAACCTTTACTCACATAAGCACCTTGACCAAACGCGGTATGTCTTTTAATTTTTACATTCTAAGAGATTTATTTTCCGTCCAAGTAACAACACGGGTATGACAGCCTAATCACAATACCGGTATCGGCCAACCACCACATAACCTGGCCATCATCAATTTACTCTACTCTTGTGCTGTACGCCACCTACAAAAAGCCGTCTATAAAAATTTCAAAGAAAGAAACATACGCGTCATAATAACGCCGGACAATCTAGAAACTATTAATCTTAGACGAGCGCGACATATCACACACGCGTTGAATTATTCATCAAAAAGTCAGATAATAATGGAGCAATTACTTGATACATACGCGTATACGGTTACCGCGTTGGGGTATGGTAGTGCCACGTCGAGTCAACCTCTTTCCAATCAATGAAAATAATTTACCTACAGCAGAGCCCCTAGATGTATCTAATCGACATCACGGGGATCTCACATCGAATAATTAAATAACGGATAATTTAATATCGATAATGACGCGGGGATCGAATCATATGTATTTATGTGCGTGTACTTTGGGATGTGGGTGAATTGAAAAGAACGTGAATCATGGTCATAATTAAAAAGGAGTACCCAATGGTAAGAAAAGAAAAGACTACAACTGTTAGATAACTGTTAGTTATTGGACTTCTTCTGACCATTCACAAATCTAATCTGATCTACTTAAACTGTTAACCGTTAGTTTAAGATTGTTATAATTAGTAGTAAATATGCGTTTGGGGGTCCCTTTAAATATGCAATATCATATAACTTTTATTATGCTTAGAGGAGGTTCACGGAAGATTTCGAATTGTTACTTTCTGAGTAGTTAATCAACCTACATTTACGTGGCGTTTGTGACAATTCATTATAATTAATATTGATAGGAGGGATGCCTCTTATATTGCGGAAATAGACGTTCCAGGTGCTGCCATATGACAACTGAGGTCTATATCATAAATTTCGGCTTTTTTGACACTATACTTACTCAGAACATTTTGACGTACAAGCGATATTTGTGTTTCTTACAGTGGCTTAAAAAACCATCTTGGCCAAAATATTGAATTAACTCGTGAACATTTTCGTGACATTATCTTTAACAATTTTCGACGTGGATTATCTCAACAACAGTGCATCGATGAACTTAATTCGGTATTTGGGGATGAAGCACCATAAAAAAACTAGTATGTATCGGTGGTACGCCGAATTCGCCGTGCTTCACTCACTGACGACTTTCGTAAAGGCTGCTCAAAATCAGTTGTTGGTCCGAAAAACATGATGCTGTGCGTGAACTGATATTACAAGATCGACATGTGACGTATCGTGAGATTGAGGTATCCTTGGGCATTAATGAAACCAGCATACATTCAACATTTGGCCGTCAAAAAAATTTGTTCGCATTGAATTCCACATAATTTGGCAATCGGTCCAAAAAAGAATTGGTCTGGAGAAATGCTCCAAAAATATGATCACGGTACTTCAAAACATGTCTATGACATCGTAACGGGTGACGGATCATTAATCTATGCCTAGGAACCCGAAAGTAAACAACAGTCGACTCAATGGGTGTTTCAAGATGAGCCAAATCAAACAAAAGTTGTTCGCGCACAGAGAACTTCGAAGCAAATGGTCGCCTATTTCTTCGGATAAACCGGATATATGGCAACTGCACCATCGATACAACGTCGGATGGTCAATTCTAAATGGTACACAAGCATTTGGTTGCCAGAAGTAATCGGAAAAATAAGAGAAACAAACCGCCAAAGACGGATCATTCTCCACCAGGACAATGTCAGCTCTCACACATCAGCTCAAACAAGAGAGTTTTTGGCAACTGAAAAAGTTGAATTGATGGGTCATCCGCCGTACAGCCCTGATTTGACACCCAATGACTTCTTTTTGTTTCCGCATCTCAAACAAAAACTACATGGTCAACGTTTCTCGACGGCTGAAGAAGCCGTGCTTCGAAAACTGGTTCAAACTTATGCAAAAGTGTATTGACCTTCATAGGGAATATTTTGAAGAACAATAATATGATAAAGAGAGAAGATACGTAAAGAGCGTGTGTAGAAAAAAGAAAAGATTGTATATGGAGGAGGGCTTAAAAGAAATTGAAAGGAGTAGGGAAATAAAAAAATTTTACCAGAAAACCAGGGCAGGCCGGGCTAAATCAGCAACCGAGGATTGGTATTTAAGATACGGGATGGTGGGTGATAGGTTGGCCAAGTTGGAATTGTTTGCAGACTACTTTGAGGACCTTCTAAACATGACGGATGAACAGGTGAATGAACCGGATAGAAGAGATGAAGTGGATGAAATCAGTGTGGTGGACGTTCCAACACAGCACGAGATCGAAAAATACATAAGTGGCCAAAAGAGTAACAAGTGCCCAGGAGAAAATGGTAACCGGTGGAGGTGTTTAAATATGGTGGTAAGGAGATCAGACACAGAATAAGTGGGTTAATCGTATCTGTATGGAGGAAATAGGTGCTGCCCGAAAATTAGGGTACAGCGTTGATTTGTCCTATATATAAGAAGGGAGACAAGAAGGAATGCGTGAACTACCGATGAATTGCTCTTCTAGACACAGCGTACAAGATACTGGCAAGCATATTAAAGGATAGATTGAAAAGTTTCCAGGAGAGA
>JARFOC010083646.1:0-14387 GCA_031763485.1 Osmoderma eremita
AGGATGCCTGGTCCGCTCATCAACACTCCGTATCGTAAGCCAAACGTTAGCACATGTCAATGAGGAAAAACCAGAGATATCTAACGTCCAACCACGGTTCATGGAATGATCCCAAACGCGATAACTAAGTTAATTTTTTGAACGTACGTGCCATCTATTGGCAGAAATCTTCATTTCTTGATTTTAAATATCACTAAAAAAACAACGGCAATGGTAGGTACAACCTCTAGATGTGCTTGGTTTTAGATTATGGAAAAATTTTATTAGAACTTTTTCTGATGCAGTGATTCTTATAAACTACAACATAGATTTGCATCAAGGAAATAGTATTATTAAGTTGCAATCACTAACCCGCAATCAGTTTTCGTCGCCAAGATTCGTCGACGTCTTTAAATACTCGTGGTATAAGAGTGGATACGTGGATAAAAGGCCGGGATCATTTAAAATCCTGTAGAGTTTTGCTTTTCAAAAGATGCAGAGTCTACGCCCTCCTATAGTATTTGTAAAAAAACCTGCTATTGTGCGTTGTTCGTGGTGCAAGCAATACCTGTATTTTTAACACATTTATGCTGACTACTGCAATAATTACATAGCATAGCAATTATTATATGTATAATTATAATATAAATGTTAAAAATGTTAGTTATATTAATAATGCTCTATAGAATATCATGTCGAACTGTAAATTCAATCTGTACAAAAAATGCTTCTCATACATTATTTGAAACGACCATCTATGGTCACTGCAAAGTTATCAAATATCATATATATATGATAACTGCAATCAATGACAAGTAATGTTTCATTATCGTTTTCTCATCTTTTATTAATTATCGTAATAATTATTAACTGTTCATATTTGCTAAAGCACCACAGTTTTCTACATAAAACCGACTTTATTTGTGAAAAATAAAAATAAAAAATTCAGAAAAAAATAGGGAGTATGGGGTACCCGGTCCCCAGTTATTAATTCCTTTCGAAAATAATTCGCTGGAGGGCTGTACCCCGAAATCGGGGAATACGTACTCTTTCGGTCTATTCAGTTTCATAGAAACCGGGATATGCAGGTTGGCGGTGTTCCCTTGTTAATTTAAAAATGACCAATTTTAAAATAGATTTTAATAGCCCAATTTTGATTGGCATTATTTTACTTTAATGTTGCTACATAAATTTGTAATAAAGTGCCCTATGATTAACTGTAGTGTAGAGAATTAAATAAATAAAAGTTAAACTAACGACACCTCTAATGTACTGAACAACTTCTATAATTATAAAGACACCAATCGATATACGAAGCCATATAACGTCAGCTTGGGATCAAATAGCAACTTCACCAGATGCCCGAGACAGTCAAGTATCGCATATCCTTAAAGATATTCTCGTTTTTCCATTCTATAAATATCTACGGTACCCGTTAATTAAATCAATAACATTATACTTGCATGCTTAATCGCTAGAAACTGTAAAATATTAACGTTAAAATGCATGTTTCACCTTCATGTGGGTTTTCTTTAATCGTAGGTTTCGTCCATCAATAGAGTCTTAAGGAATTTAGCTGCACAAAAAGAACAGCAGACCCAAAGCTCTCAAGTTTCCTCGGCGAACGACAGCGTCTACGACAAGCTGAGGCTGCTGAACGGAAATCAGAATACGTGGAGACCGTCACCGTGGTATTCGACTGGAAGTAGTCCGTTCCCTCTGCAACCGCTCAGTCCACCACCTACAATATTGGCCGACGATATGCATTCCAAAAAAGGTAAAAATTTCTCAAGCGCTTCCATTCCTTATTTTGTTGACATTAAGTTAACTAATTACCAATAATGATTGAAATTTTTTTTTCTTTAACAAAATCTAAATACCTATTCACAGTTTTGTTATTAGAAGCGCGCATTGGTTATTTATTGCTTAAAACGATACCTAAACTATTTATGTCTTTAACATCACTTATTTTAGCTTAATACTTAGACATTTTCCACTATTTTAATCGTTTTACAAACCAGAGTTTACTGTCTTTCTTTAAAGCAAACAGACCCTTACTCTAAATATATAACAAAGATAAAATATCGCGTACCTTACTTTTTAAAAAAACAATAGATAAACTAGGCAGCTTCTAGCGCACTTTCCCCATAAGAAATACATGGGACCCAAAAACATTAGTTTTCCGCCATCTTGGATTTCATGATCTGTTCTGCCCCAAGAGATAACCGTTCCATTACAGTGGGTGGCTGTTCCAATACATCGGGCAGCCGTTTCCGCCACAACAGATAGCCGTTCAATTGCGGGGTATCCGTTCAATTGAACGGCTATCTGTTGTGTTTATTGTTACGCTCGAGTTTTCGTTTTATTATTCAAACTTTCTTCAAGAGTACAAACTACAAAATATGTGTTTGATGAATTCGAGCAGTGATAGTGGACGGTTACTCCATTACCACACTTGCTTTCTCCTATTCACCAGCTGGTATGTGTCCTTGCCTCCTCTGATAACATTTTCCATTATATCCTGTTTTTCTGTTTTTGACTCCATCCCTCTATTTCTATACTTTTGATGTCCAACACAACTTGTTCTTCCAATTTTGGTTCTTGGTCTTCCTTTTGGTCTGTTACCTTTTGGTTTCCAGCTTAAAATTTTTGCCAGTAGTGACTGGTCTTCTGTCCCGTGTATATGACCACACCATTTCAATCGCTTTGCCTTTACTAATCTAACAATATCCTTCCCTTTCAAGATCTCTTTTTTTTCCAAACTCATTAACGAAATATAATCAGGGTATATATATATATATCAGCAATATGGAACGTTACCAAAGTTCTGTGAATTCTGTTATGATTTCCTTGTTATCAATTTTCACACAGACTACATTGTAATTATTCAGCAGAATGACAATTCCCAAAACGTTGGAAGCATCCCACCTACACGTATCTATTTGTATAACTCACCTCGAGTTAACAACAATGAAATCAAATTTCAGGGCAAGATTAACACCACACACGATATAAATAGATACTTCGCAACCACTAATAGAAAGTTATCCGGTAATCGAAAGCACGCGCATGCCCCATCCACCCCAGTACAACATTCCCGTCGAACTTTTCACGAAACTATCGCGGAACAGATTATAACTGTTAAAGGCAATCATCAACCAGTCCCGGTGGTTGTAACAGATTCAAAGAGGGGTCGCCACTTTGTGTTATAGTCCGCCGGGAGTGAATGCGAACCGTATACATAGAGCTCCGGTAGCTCCGGGCGCTGTTCGTTACACTGTATCAGTTTAGATCGGATTTAGGCTATGCGCTCTGATGTTCTCCCTGTGTGCAAGTGACACTTTAGTTAAAAATGTTAACGGTCTGAAGCGGAGCCGCGAGCGCGCCAGTCGTCGCCCGCGGACATCTGCTAATTGAAATTTTAACGTTCGCCAGTTTAACCGATTTCGGGCGCAATTTAATGGTTAAACCGCAAACACGAGCGCTAATGAAATTATTACACTTTAATTAAAATTTCGTTCGATTCGTTTGGCTTTGCGTGTGCTGGTACGCGCGTTCTACTGATGGCGTTTTATTACGTCAAAAAATACTGGAATTTATACATACATATGTACATTGTATATGTATATACATTTTTCATACGCTCCCTTTGTCTCTTCTGCCTTTGTTTGTTTCGTTTTTTTCAATATTCCGCATTTTCCATCTCGTACCGAATGTATGACCTCCCTTTTGTCTGCCGTGGCGTCCGTTTCAAGTTCACGCAACGATGGAGCTGAACGTTTGTGTCGTTCTCTCATTTTGCAAAATTCCGCTTGAGGAATCCGAAGCTGAAACTATCATTTAAAATTTGGACCAATTAGCGTGATCAAAATGGAAAAAATCCTCTACTTCTTTGTATAGGATGAGTTGAAATCGTAGGTTTAACTAAATCAAAAATACGTACCCTTACCACATTAAATAAATACGTATTTTTTGTTAACTAACAATACGTTTCCGTCCTCAGTAAAACCTACACATGACATTAGTCTTGGAAATAGTATCTCTGGCCAAGGTAAAAACAATGGAAGATGTACTCTTGACACATAGCCACACGGAAATTGAATCTTAATCTCATAGTTGAAGTGGTCACTAATCAAACACATACGTGCTAATGATGTTGGTAAAGTGAGCTCCAACAGAAGTATTTAGAGTAAACGCAATTAAAAAACAATAGGTACTGAACGTATATATTAAGATTTGCAATGCACATTATCTTTACAAAATTATACATACAGCTAAAAATAAGAAAACAAAGTAGTATAATAATTTCCAAATTTATATACCTACATATAACAAAAAAAAATCGGGTAACCAAATAAGTTCGTGCGGTTTTTGATGGTAAGATACAAGATTTTATTAAGAAACAATAATGCACTATCATTCATCGAAGTAGTTACGATCACACTCGATTAACTTTTGCTAACATAACACCAATTTTTGTATGCCGGTATTGTAGAACTCTATGGATTTTGTATCAAAAAATTGACGGATTGACGGTATTACATCAACTTGAGTCTTGAATTGTCCATGTTTCATACAGTCCTTAAGAGATAGAAAAAGGTAGTAATCACTTATCCAAATGTCAGGAGAGTATGGAGGGTGTGGTAACGTTTCCCAGCTAAGATCAGAAACTTTTTCCCGCGCCACTCCTGCGGTATACGTTCTGGGGTTATCCTATAAGAATACCACTTTCCTTCGATTGATCAAAGAAAGCTGATTTTGGATGAATGCTAGTTGTATTCGCTGAAGCTGTTGATAATACGAGTTAGCAGTGGTGGTTTGACCCCTTTCCAAAAACTCATAATGGACAATCCCTTTTATTGTCCACCAAACACACAATAAAATCTTGTTTGGGTGCTTTGGGAGCGTGTGTTGCCGAATCAGTAAACGGTAACCGATGACACGAACCCTTGGAATTTGGGTACAATATCCATTTTTCGTCGCAGGTTAACAACCGATCAAGAATTGGTTCATTATCGTTGCGTGAAATGTTTGCCGAACACTTTTGCCAACTTTTACCAAATTGATCAATGATACAACCACATCTGAGGAAGATGCATTAGTGTCCTTTAGCGTAGTTAGCCCTTTCAAAAACATACCCACAAAACTAGCCATTAACATCATATCAGACAAAGGGGACTTGATTTCACCTCACACCAACATCCCCAAACAAGAACTTATGTCAATAATTGAATGGCTGTTACACAGTGTATATTTTACTCACCAAAATCAAGTGTACAGTCAAATTAAAGGTATACCCATGGGATCGTCGCTTTCGCCACCAATTGCCGATATAATTATGAACACCGTTATCAGTCACGTTGTGGACAACTCTGAGATTCAAATTAAAACCATTGTACAATATGTATTCTACCTAAAACTTTCATCCAAACAACATTAACCCAGTTTTATTCATTCAATGTACAATTAGAATTCACATATGAGCAAGAAGAAGATAACTCATTGTCTTTTCTAGATTCCTTGGTAACGCGATAAGGAGGTAAAATTAAACTTAGATGGTATCGAAAACCATCTAATTCAAACAGGTTTATCCATTTTCAATCAAATTGCCCCAAAAAAATATAAAATAAATTTAATAACAACTTTCAAACATCGTATTTTTCAAATCTCTTATCCTGATTTCAGACAACAAGATCTTCAACTATTAAAAACATATTTAATACAAAACGGATTTCCCTTAGCAACCATTAAGAAAATCTTATTTTCCACTGACCTCCAATTTTGCCAGCACATTTCTGCTAAAGGCACGAAAGCTGTCCTGACTCCCTCCAGTCATCAATCCACCTCATCCAACTATTACGAACCCACCACACTACAGAATACTACAAATCAAGAAAGAAAATATTATACCATACCATACATTCCACAAGTAACCCCCTTTCAAAATAAAGTAACAATTACATACACTATAGCAGCTAAATCCTGTAAACAAACTATTTACACATATCAAAGATAAACTACGTCCCTTGATGAGTAGCGGTGTTGTCTATGTACTGAAATGTAGTTGTGACTGTTATTACATTGGTCAAACAAAACAAAGAGTAAAAAAGATCGTAATACCCTACATCGGAGCGACATCAGGTGTCATCCATCCAGACGCGCTTTAGCCATACATCTCAACAACACAGACCATCTAGTCGACTTTAGTAATGCAGGCATTCTTTTCCGTTAAGCCAATCTCACACAACGCCCTTTGCTAGAAACTCTCGCCATTAGAACTATCACACCCAATTTAAACAATAAAAAATACTCTAATAAATTTAGCAACATTTATTCAGCTATAACACCACACATTGCATATAGATTAGGGAAAAAATTAAAACAAGCCATACAAGCTTAACAGTTTACATTTTAAATAATAAATACCATGTCACGACAACAAATTCTCCGTACTAAATCACCCTGTACATTAACACAGACCGAATATTTTAAAAATATGGTTACAACGCATTTCCCCTTTTTTACAAACATAATAATCCGGGAAAGACATACGGCTTGAACGTACGCTCTATTGATATATCTTGAGATTTCATATCTGACCACCGCACAATAATGTTTATCGAGCAAAATATATTTTACTTATTGAGATTAATCCTTAATCTGTTAGCATCATAGTTTTTAATACATACTTCAGTAACAATACAATGATAATTATGCGACACAGCAAATAAGTAACTGTAAGTTTGTTAATATTATTGCTATTATTTTTAATCTTCATTCCTGGTTTTCTCACTTAATATTCATTATTCATGCAGTTTTATACCTATTGTACATTCCCTGTCTAATCTGTAATAGGTCTGAAGAGGGCTAAAACAAAATAAAACCGAAACATCACAAAACTTAAAGCTTCTGTTTACTTAAAACACCAAGCTACCCACATTCCATTATAATACTAAATGTTCTTTTGGGAGATACAATTTTGTTCCTGCATTTATTCAGTTCCTAACTGAATTTTGTATTTAATGAAATAAATGGCGGAAATATCTCAATCCGAAAACATCTAAATTACGTCGCATTAAGACGGCACGTAACCGAATCAAAGTCGACGACAAAAACCGCACGTTGAAAGCTTTTAAGTCAATTAGTCTCTCTCATCCACTCGGGAATAATTATCTCACTGCGCTCCCTTGACGAATAAGCGCGCGTGCAAACGTACACACGCAGCGTCGTCGGCCGCCGTGATGATCGAAGCACCGGAACATCGTAGAGACGCGCGACAGAGAAAAGTCCGTTTCTTGAACCGTGCGGAGAGCGCGATTAGGGATCAACCGCCTAGCGTGAGCGGCATCGTTCGGCAAGTAAGGAAGTGCCGCGTGACGTCAGAAGTGTCTCCGGGGTATTGATTTGGTGGCGTTGGTGGGTTCTTTGTCAGACACCCTCCACCTAATGTCGTTTGTTTGTTGACACTTTGATTCGGAGCGTCAAAGAGGACCGCGCGTCCGCCGGTGACTGTGCAAAATCAACCGCAAGCGACGAAGCAACGTACCGAGGGTGACGGAAGACGAACGCGTTCCCCGCCCGGTATATCGTCTTGGGCGAACTAGAAGAGCCACGTCATCTTCTTCATCGAATACTTTAAATTTTCCCCGCGTTCGTTAAATCAGCCACCCTCGCCCCAATCAAACCTTACGCCGTGATTTTTTGTTCTGAACCAGTTCCCCTAAATTGATTCAAAATTTAGGAGAGCCACGACAGATTTTGATTATTAAGCGCGACGATTACAACAGCATTATCCATAAGATTACCATATTCTTAAAATTTAGATTACATTTCTATAATTAGAATTTGTGTAAACCATACGGACTCCAAATGAAGCAATTTCAAACAAGAAAACAAATCATGAGAACAAGCAATCATCCGATACCGCGCGAACTGGCGAAAGTAGCATCAAAGGCAGCCATCAGTTATTATTATTACGCCTGCGCCTGTGGAGCGACCTAACGTTTTGGCGTTTGCCAAAGGAGACTCCACCCGAGACTCCAAGCGTAGTAAAGTTGTTAACCGGCCACAGCAATTATATAACATTACTTTCTTTCAACACACACAACCTCCACATATTGTTTAACTAAACGCACGCAGTCAAAAAAGAACGATTCTCTTTATTCAAATCAGTTAAATGTTTACAAATTAGGCTATTTCGCCAACAAAAAGATGTTATTGAACGCTAAATACAAGTTTGTGTATTACCGCCAAGTATTATCTCTACATATGTTCTATAAGTATCGTCGGGTGTTTTGACATCCCACTCTTTAAAATTTAACTATTTTGTTAATTATAGTTTTTTTTGCTTTTGAACCCTCTGTCTAACAAGCTAGTCTCTTATCTTGCGATATGTTTAAGAAAAGTTAAACTTTATTCAAAACGAAACAGAAAATTTAACATTTATAGAAAAATGCAAAAAATAATCTCTCGTACAAATTCCTTTTACAAAGGTATCTGCGGTGTATTTTTAATTGCTATTGGAAACCATGGTCTTAAAATGGCATTGAACATTTATACAAAAATTCTGACAATGACGTTGTGAGACGTACATTTTATATAACAAAAATCATGCTCTTTTTTCATGTACTCAGATTTTTACAAAATTCTTACAATTTACCTTTCTAAACATTGTCTGCATTTTACCAGTAATTCAGAATGGTCCTTGCAGACATGCTGACGACAATTATGGCACGTGATTTTTTTTTGTTTTTGCTTCATCCGCAGATGTGACACCTCTTATAGGATCTTACAGGGCCTGGTTTTTGTGGCTGTTGTTGTGCTGCTTCTAAGCCTAGTAAAGTTTTGATGATTGATTTTGGCTCAGTTAACAATTCTTTTATTTCGTATCTTTGTTTTACGTGGTCATTGACGAGTTCTATTCCGAAACGAATATAACATTCTCTTGGTGTCATATTGACTGTATCGTCTGAAATGGCTAAGAAAATTGCATAACTGTTGGCACATGAAATGTCTAAAATTGCTCCAAATATAGCTATTGGCCATCGCCTGGTACTTCTTTGGCAGGAGTACGTCAGACATTTCTGATCCAAAGCATCGACTCCTCCTTTGGTACCATTATATAAATTTATCATTTCTGGCTTCCCATTTGCTTCAATATTTCCATTGCGATCCATAGACGAAATCAACAAGACACAGTTGTTCTTTTTTTGGTAAAAAGCAAACCAATGTATTATCGTGGGTAAATCCAAATTTACAGGTGTTTAGTTTGTAAAAATGGAGGTGGGATTTCGCGCTTATTCTTACGAAGTGTCCCAACATATGCCAGACCAATCCGTTACAATTCATTCAATAGCTCTATAGAAGAAAACCAGTTATCTCCTGTAACATTTCGATTTGTGTTCACGATTGGAGAAACTAATTTTAGTATTAATTTTAGTGTTGGAACCGAAGATTTGTTTGGATTGGGTTCGGTTGTCCTTCCTGTATAAACAAATGAATTTATTAGATAATGCAATTTTGAATTACATAAGCACATAATCTTAATGGCATACTTTTTTCGTTTACTTTTAATATATTGGCGAAAAGAGCAGCGGCCTCGAAATCCAACAAGAAGTTCATCTACGGCTGCATATTCGCTGCAACTGAAATAATTCTTGCAGTTTATATTGAAAAATTCATAAATTTTTGAAATTGCAGCAAGCTTATCATCATTGTCAATCCTGTTCATTCTAGTTGTTTGATGGTCAAATCTTAGCGTTGCCAAAAGAAACAAAAACCGCTGTTCAGACATAACACCTCTAAAAATATCTCTTCCCGTACCATCCGTTGCAAAAAGGCTTCTAGTATCTTCGGGATTTGATTTGAACACTCCTGCCAAAATTAGAAGTCCCAGAAATGCTTTCAATTCAATCACGTCTACATGTCCCACATAACTAGCCGTTGATCCATAAGAGAAACTCGTTTCCGTAATATTTGCATTTGTATGTTCTAATGTTTCATTTAGGATTTCTTCCGTAAAGAAAAGAGACCATGCTTCAAAAGGTGTTCTAAGAGGAGTATTTACTGCTGGACCCTCTTGGTCGATGAATCACTATATTAGAGGATCTGGTACGTGAAACAGCAGGAAAATTTTTGGACCACTTATACCGAAATTTCGTCTATAAAAGTAACTTGTACCTGTACTGACATCACCTAAATCTTCTTCACTTTCGTCTTCAGATTCGACTTCAACTCAGAAGATGTGTCGTGATCACTATGTTCGCTTGCTGCATCACTCAAATCATCATCACGTTCATCAAGGCCATTCACTTCCACTGATATCATCATAAAAGTTTGAGGCAAAATTTGCTAACTGTTCATCAGTCAGATATTTTGTCATATTGTTGTTACTATTGCTATTGTTGTAATGTATTATGGAAGAAAAATTACGAAAAAAGTTGACACTATGTTTTTTTTTACGAACTGAATAAGCAAATCTATTTGAGTCGTATATATAGGTATTGTACAAAAATCAGGGCAAATACAATTTTATTCAATGCTACTTATAAAAAATCCCCGAAGTCGAATGTAAATGAGTGAATTCTCTACACATGTACGACAAATCTAAAACAAAGAGCTGGTTCCCCCTAAAGAGGACAATGGCTATTATCACTATAAAATTCAAACAATGGGTTAGAAAAGGTTGGGCTATTTTTTAAAAAGTCTAACGTTACTGCTATCGTGGGGTGTCGAGCACCCCAAAGGGTATTTTTTGCAAAAATTGTAGAACATGGTAAATAAGAGATTATAGCATATTATACATCTCATTCGCTTAGGAGAATACCTGGAACCCTAGAAAGGTGGCGAAAATTGTTTTAAAGAAATTTAGGAAAAAGTGACTTTTGGCTGCCGAAACACCCCACGATAGCGGTTGAGGGTTAACATTGACTGACAAAGCTTTCGCACATAACATAAGTTGCAATTAATGCAAGTAAATACATGATAAGCCGAATAAGTCCCTTCTTTCAACTGCTTTCGAAGATTTATTTCAATATCAATGGATTACACCAAAAAAATAATAATAACTAGTCCAACCATTCATTCACTTTTAATTCTGTCACTTCTCTTCCTGACAAGTGAAAAGTTACGAACAATATAGCCAACTATGCAATACACTCATGCACACATATAATATACTATACATCTATCCAGTACATATATGTACCTGCCGTTTGTACGTCTCTACGATTTTCTTTTATTTCTTTTGCTGATCCGGTGTCGAGATTGACATTCTTCGCGGGCATTGAAATCGAAAAGAAAACATATAATGGGGTAAGTAAGTTATCTGGCTGATGTATATATATATATATATATATATAAACAGGCAGCCATTTCAGCCTCGGATTTGAATCGGTGCTCGAGTTGAGATGAGAGCGCGGTCCAACAAAGCCGACGACGGTAAAGAACCGGTAAAGACCCGGTAGTCTAAACGTGGGAGCCCCATTGTTCGAAGCTACTCGTCGACGTAAATGCTGTTAAGATATTTATCAATCGGGGGACGCAAGTGATTGTACCCGTTTTTGACGGTTCGAGTGTAAGGATATATTATGTTGTCGGAATGCGTAGAATATTTTACGTAAAACTTAGATACATAACACAGGGATAATTTATATTTTATTTATAAATTTATTTTTTTATTATCAATATTAATTGTTTGCACCAACATCTTGAAAGCTATTGTAATATTTGAAATCTTTAAGTGCAAAGAACTACAAAACACGATCCTAGAGAAATCTAGGATATGATGTTTACGAAACGTGAATGAAGAAAACAAGCTCCCGAATTTAAATGTAGACTGAATTAAGTAACGGAACCATTAAATAGTGAACGACAACAGTAATCGAAAAACGAAAGAATATCTATCTGGACTCTCAGATACAGGTGCTGACAGCTATTCTCTATGGAAAGCCACAAGAAATACCTTAGCAGTCTTAAAAATCTGTACCATCTATATCTAACACTGTCGTTACTAATTGAGCAGTGTTATAAACTTTGTTTATAAATTATTATAAATGCAATTCATCTCACGCCATTATATTTCGCGTAACCAACATTTTATAGAAGAGGGTTACACCGCAACACTATCAATGTTTGATAAAGTATTAACAACCGCATCCATTTTACGTTAAGGCTAACCTGCTTCGTGCAATAAAGACTAACAAAAAATGCAATGGTTCGCTTCTAATCGTTTTAATTATTCTCTTTACACGAACCACCAGAATCCTTTTTTTATTATGTTGGCCGCTGGGAACTTTCCCAAGTTATTGCAGCAAATTTTCGGCAATTAACCTCAAATTGATTGGCAATTGATCAGTAACAATCAGTAAGTTATGGTCGATATTTGTGACAAAGCTTTCATGTTGCGGAATAAATAAACCCATTGCTCTAGAAATAAGGATAATTTGTTAATATTTGCCGAAATGTTCTGTTTTTTTCTTAATAGTTTTGTTTATTAATACTAAAATCTCTCCTTTATCTTTTATTATCCCGTTACATAGTTGAATTTTTATCACAGTGGAACTAAATGGAAATAAAAACCGCGGTATTGTTTTATCAGTTGTTTGTATGGTTTTATTGTTTACATAAATATAACTACAATATAAAAATATCAAAGGAATTCCAAAAGAACCAGTTATTATTTTTTAAATAATTTACTCTTTAAAAGGAACAAAGATGGTGATTGATGTAGTTTTAGGATGTAGGAATTGGTGAATTTATACTGGCAGTTAAAATTGCTGTTTATTTGATGTGTTACGACGTCTTAAGAGGATATAACCACCAAATAAAAATGAGCATGCTAGAAGAGAGATTAGGATCACAGAAGCGTAAACAAAACTTGATATGGATATGGAGAGTTCTTTTCTGTCCTTGAGTTCTATTACAGCTTCACCTTCGCTTAGATCTTGAGGTAGAAACTCTCGAGGCAGTTTACCGACCTTTACAGGTTCGCATAAGCTTTCATTATATACACCGCGGCGTTTGCGTTTACATGGTTGAATTTTCTGATCCGGGTTAGGACAAAGGTCACAGTCGATTTTACATAATTCTATGTTGCATTCAATCATCAAATTCATAAGATCGAGAAATTTGAACGCTTTGAAGAAAGCATACGCTATAATGGATGCGTTCACATTACCAGTATTGTTTGTTTTTTGGAAGGCACCGAATAATTTTGGCCTTAAAACGCAGCCGTCTTCGTCTGTTAAAGGATATTGCAAGTCGCCTGTTTCATCTAGCGCTTTGCAATCTTTAACTTGTATGTCAAAACCAGGGTCACCTGATATAGAGATTACCAGCGTCATTTTCTCACCGATTAGTACTAAACCAGTTGCAGTAGGCGCAAATAGTCCTTCACCTCTCTAAATGTCTAATCTTGCAACGGCTGTATCGCCGCTAAACGTAACTATTTCTTCGGACAACATTCCCACACTTACCGAAACTGTTAAAGATTTCTTTATGCTGCCTTCCCAAAGGCACCTTACAGAATGGACTGTATCCCAGACTTCTAGTATGCCGAGTTAATTTAATCAAAATGAACTGGAGGGTACTTGAGCAAAGTGTAACCATAAGAAACTATTTGCATTTGCTAAGAATTTAGTCCAGACATTCGCTTGCCACTCAAATATAATCTCAAGAAGATCCTCGAAATAATACAGGCACCACGTCAAAAAATCTAAGGTAAACCTAATAAGAAAAATAATAAAATTCCCCAAGAGTTAATTGACCAAGACCTTCGTCTTCTCACAATGATCTGTAATGGTGTTCTTAGACACCCTCAAATTCCTTCCAATGGAATGGGTGGTGCAAATTATGTCGATAAACAATTCAAGATAACGAATAATGTTGGAAAGAGCACATTAAATAAAATATATGTATTACAACGTTGACGCTATCTATCCTGGAAGTGTACCTGACTACATTGCTTTGCTCATTACTCATGATTTTACATCGTTGTCGGATCGCAGAGATGAACCTAGTGGGAAGTTCCTAGTTAATCAGACTAGTTAACAACTGTATAGATGCTCCTGTTTTGCTTTCAAACATTCATTCCCTTCTGCCGCCACACAGCACTAGATCACGTGACACTCAAGTTCCATGGAGTAGATGTAATATCTTATCTAAGGAGACCGATATGTCTATAATCATTATTTTGATCCCTTTTACTACACGGGTGAAACATCAGCGGTGAAGTTCTTGAAAATCACTGTTGACACTGCTCTCAGTTGGCACAAACACATCGCTGGATTGGCTAGCAGGCTGTCCACGGCATTGTTCACCATCAGACGAATGAAGCAAGTTGCAACACAGGAGGCAGCTAGGGTGTCATACTTTGCCAATTTCCACTCCCTTCTTTGCTATGGGGTGGT
>JARFOC010083657.1:0-14386 GCA_031763485.1 Osmoderma eremita
TAAATAGATATATATATATATATATATATATATATATATATATATATATAATAGCAGACATAAACATAGATGTCAATTTTATTAACAAAACCGGTAAGTACTCTCTAACTGGTATTTGTATATAATAAGGAAACAATATGTTGCTCATATGTATGCCTTTATGATTCATAACGGCCATGTTGGGTAATATTAGATAACATTCAAAGAATTACTAGAGAGAATATCATTGTATACAATGAAAAAATACAAAATAATTAAATTCTAAAACAGTCGATATCTTTGTTATTCATGGTTTGCAAGGGAATTCTATAGAGTTTCAAAAAGGGCCGGTGCTTCCTTTTATCACAATAGGTAGCCGATAATAAAAGTGCTATTTCTTAAGATATTCCGAGAGAAAGATATTAAGCAGAATGTCTCTGTCAAAGCTGTATCCTAAATATGGAAGATGTTAGTAGATATCAAGGGATTATATAGATCAATATGAAAATGATTGATTTTTAAGTTTCACACGTTTTCATTTTTATCGCCATAAATTTACGCTGGATTTACGGCGGCTCCCTAAATTTACTCTACGCTATGTAAATGTATCAACATGAACTTGTAAAGGTACAAATAAATAATAAAGAAAGTATAAACAATAATTGAATTTCACACAGTGTTGGTGGTATATAGGTTTAATTTCAGAATTAATGACTGCTTGCGTAGAAAAAGTAATTTATAATGTATGTTTCATGTAGTTGCTGAAAAATTTGGCATACCTGATGATAAAACAATAGAATATTTTGACGAAGCTAATTACCAAATTCACAACGAATTTTTAGTCGATTTCATATGGTTTAGTCCACGTGGCGTTACAAAAGTTATAAAATTGGAGGTATCTTTTTCTTAATTGTGATTTGTCTTTGGCCATCAATTTAAGCAGCCACAGCTAATCATGGATCTGAACACTACAGTATACAACCATTGCACCATGCGTAGTTTAAATCCTCATGATCCTCCTATTGGCCTGCGACTCATCTTGAGTGTCATTTTAGATTTGTTTATAATTCTGTCCAAATGCACATTCCAGATGAATTTAGAATCTAGGTTTCTACCTAGGTATTTAGTTTCCTGTTTCACCTGCAGTATTTCTTTATAGAGTTTAAGAGGTTTTAGGCCACTTAGATTTCTCCTCTTTGTGGAGGGGATTATTGCCACTTTACCAAGGTTTTCCTTCGTGCACCACTCTTCCACTGATTGCAGCGGTATTTGCATTGGTTTTGATATTTTGCTGGCATTCTTACCCAGTAGGAGTATCACCAAATCGTCCGCATACGCCTGGGTGTAGAATCCTTCATTATTTAGTGAGACTAGCAGCTCGTCAATGACCATGTTCCACGACAAGCAGGATAGGACTCCTATTTCGGGCAGCTCCTTTCCACCGACACATGTATCGCCTCACCTGTTAATGTTGCTTAAGCGAGGCTACCCTGCAGAATGAGAAAGAATCCACCCATTTGCATATAGTGGCTACCACGGCTGTGGGTAGCCCGTATCATAGAACTGAAGGAGCTGTTGTCAAATGCTCCTCCTACGTCAAGAAATGTGCAAGCTCTATTTTTAGTTGTTGCAGCGATGTTTCTATCTTGACCATCAGCTGTAGTGCACTTTCACACGATATCACTGCTGGGTTTGCATGCTGATTATGAGCAATGGCCACTCTACAAGAGAGATTTCTCTAATATACTTCCCAAGCAGTTTTTCCATCGTCTTCAGCATGAATGACGATAGGGTTATCGCTCTTTGCCTCAACGAAGTAATTCCGCCCAGGTTTCGGTATAAAGGCCACTCTAGCCCTGTTCCACGTTGATGTTACATAAAACAATGCCAGATTGGACCTAAATAGTCCGCAGAGCTTTAGTGCTGTGATGTCCTTGCCTTATTGTAGTAAGGCAGGATATATTCCGTCAGGAGCAGAAGACTTATAGGCCTCAAAAGGGTCAACTGCCCAGCTGATCTCGTTATGAGTTATTACCCTTGGAGAGAGCTAGTCTGGTTGTAGCTGACCCTCAATTTCAGTGTTTATCTCTGTCGAACCTGGAAGGTGTGTTAATAGTTCCCAGGGGGTTCATAGGTTCTTTCGCTATAAATGTATGGAGTCCCTCCGCTTTGATTGTGGTTTCAATAACCCCACAGAACTTGGCTCTCTTTTGACTCTTCTCAGAGCCTGATTGTGAAGAGTGAGTGTTTTCTTATATTCCACCCAGTCTTTTGTTTTCTTCGCTCTGTTAGCAATTTTCCAACTAGCCAATTCTCTGCCTCATCTGAGATAACTCGTCGTTCCACCAGTTCACCTTCGCGGTGTTTTGTCTCATTTGAGGACAGCTTGTCTGATATGAGGTTACAATGGCTTTCTAAAGTAACTCAGAAGCTATCGCAATATCAGTCTCACTCTTGTATTCTGGTTTCACTTTATTGATATTCTCTCTCCTCTTTGTACTTCAGCCAATCAGTCTTCCGTGGGTTTCTGTACACCTCCACCGTCTTATCGACAGATTCGATTTCCAGGAAGATGTACCTGTTATGCGAGTGAGATGGCTCCTCGCACACATACTACTTCTTGACTTCCGTACTGTCGAAGATGGCATCCAAGTCCTCAATACTGTCGGATCTACGAAGAGAGGTGTATGATTGCTCACATCCGGCTTATTGCCGTTCATGAAAATAGGACACACTCTAGCCAGCTTCCAGAGTGAGGGAAAAGTAGATCAATTTAAAATCAAATTGAGTATAAGAAATAGTATAAAATAGGATAAGGTGGCTTGAAATACTAAAAATAAAAAATACCCTTACCACCTCGATAGATAGTATCCATGAAATAGTAGTCTGGAAAACACAAAACGAAAATCCTTTTAGTTGGAAACTTGGAATCCGGTCTGGTCCGGATGTTAATCCACTTTTTAGATAGACTTTATGACTGTGCAACTATCTTTCTTCCTAAAGCAGAGCCTCCGAAAGATCTCTTATTATATTTGATATATGTTTAATATGTATTAAAAAGAGAAGTCCCTTCAACAAAGCGAATCGAACGCTACGGAACACTTTTCTTAAGCCTGTATGTATAGTGTTATATAAATCATAATATTGTCATTATTATCAATAACAGTCGATTTCGTTTCATTGGGTATTTGATATTGCTCTATGAAGGCACATGCTTTAAGCGTCGGAAAGCACGTGTTCTTCCACAATTGTGGACAAAACTAAATTAAGCTGAATTTGGAATTGCGCGAGTTTTAAAGGAACATTTATCCTAACTACTAGTATTTCCTTTACGAGGTGTCTCTTAGCATTGATTCATTTGACTTGATTGAAGCCCTAATGAAGAGGAAGGTTTTTATATCCCTTAATACTCTTTGAAGACCATTGTATTACTTCGCATTCGATTGTTTTCTAATTAGCAGATTTACCTCCCTAACAAGGTTTAGCAGTCCGTGCGTCAATTTTCTTTCGGGTATGCCTCGCAATGTGTTTATTGCACCTAATAGGGCGTTTCTCGAGTTAAAGCGTAGCAAAAATAAAAATACTCTTACCACCTTAAAGAGGTGAAGTGCTCCAGAATCAAGATTAGATATTTTGGTATCCTGTTTGACTCACAGCATTCCTTTGCGGAACATATATCATCCATGTGCTTATCTGCATCGAGAGATCTTTCAAAGGCCTTTGATAGCATGGATCATGAGATTCTATTGCAAAAACTTCATATATATGGCTTCAGTGACACCCTTCTTAGACTACTCAAATCCTATATTACCGATCGTGAGTTTTTTGTTTCGTATCATGGCTTGCAGAAGGGAAATAGGGTCTGGGGTTCCGTGGGGTTTGCATTTTGGAACCAATTATATTTTTACTATTTATCAATGATATGCGGCGGGTTGTTGATTGTGATATGCTTATGTTTGCCCATGATGATTAGATGTTCACAAGCATCTCTTCCGTAGCTGACTGCTTGAAACTTTAGGATCACCTGTTATCTATGCGCAATTGGTGTATGCTGAATCGACTTAATTTAAATATTGCCAAATATAAGATCCTTATATTTATATAAAAAAGATTCCGCTTTTCTACAGTTATTCGATTAGCTCTAATAAGCTCATGCGTTTCGATATAGTTAAAGATCTTGGTATGGCGCTTGCCCCAGCTCTTTTGCCAAGCAAATTGCATTTGTAAATATTTATTCCTTGAAGGCGCTATTCTTCTCTATCGTGCGGCCAAAGCTGGGTTACGCTGCAGTAATATGGTGCCCTTACTATGATGGGCACACTAAAGCAATTGAAGATGTGAAACGGCGTTTTTTAAAATATTTATGTCTGAAAGGGTTTGGTGTATACCCTCCAGACGACCCCCTTAGGGTGAGCTGTTGGATACCTTCAACGTTATGTTATTCGAATTGAGGCGTGCCAACTCGTGCCTGACCTTCTTTGTATAAATTAATGCATTATAAAATTGACTCACCGTTTCTGTTGGATAATTTGGTATTTTTTTTTTCATTCTTTCGGCACGTAATATGTCAACTTTTGATACTAAATCTGCTCGTACAAACCTTATGATTAAAGCACTCATTACTCTAATGTGTTCAGCTTACAATATTGTTACTTCTGTTTGTAATATCTTTAGTTGTGCCGTAAAAGATTTGTTGAGGGCGAATCTTGGCGATAAGCATACTATTTGAACTAGATTAGCTAGTTAATTGTATTTTTCTTTTTTAGTATGTACTTTATATATTTACATAGTACTTAGTATATTTCTTTTTTATATTATTTTAGCATAAATTAGGATCATACTTCTTTTTACTTGTTAATTACCTTGTCCTTAATTTGGTATTGTTATTTTACTGTTGGACAATAAGCATTAAACATACTTGTAAGAAGTCACCAAGCATATGGTTCGTTAAGATAGTATAGCTACTGTACTTACTAAAGTTTGGCTGTCGAAAAAATACAGTAAACGTATAAGGTTAATGGCATCTTTCCGGAATTCATAACCTTCGCAGCCTTGATGAACGTAGGAGTGAACATACTGCAAAATTTTTATTCAATTTACTTTCTAATAATATTGAAGGCGCTTCTCTTCTTTCACAAGTGTGTTTCACCGTTCCATCTATTAATTCACGTTACACACAAACAATAAAACTACCTGCAGCCAGAACCAACAACAGTCTCCAATTTGTAACATCTCCAAAAATTTTAATAACTTTTTCAGTGAAATATGGTGAAGTCATTTGGGTTTTCTTTAAATTTTCTCTTATCATTTCGTTGCTCTTTGTTTGTTTAAGGTATTGTTACTACTAATAAATATCTTTCACATTTAAAATAAAAATAGAACTAATCGAGTTAAATGATATTTTAATTATTCTAACAAAAAAATTATACATTATGTATAGCTGGAGTTTGATCTTATCTGAAGATTTTCGATTTCCGATTTGCTTTCTGTGGTTAGAAGAAATTTAGGTAATTGTGCATGATCGTGCTCCCAGTTTCCAGCTGTTACAGTTTACATTTTTCACCATTTAAATTTTTATAAATATGTAATATTAAACTTATATATATATATAAACTTTCTTTGTTGCATAATGCGGTTAGAAAAAGAGTATTAAAGAACTGCCTTCAGATAACCGTGTAATATAAATAGAAATACTAGTTCTTTGTTGTTTAACGATAGACACTTATTGTAAATAAGAGACAATATTTCATTAAATAGTTGTTTTATTTCCTGTAATTTCTTCGAAAGGAAAGTGGACAAAGTTCATGGATTGAAATACAACTTGCGTGTTCCTATTTATTCCCGTACAATACCACACATATAACACGTATCTTACATAAATGCCCTGCCACGATTTTACCCATCATGCACCACGCACATCTGTCAAAGTTCCCAGTGAACATAGCCATATGATCATAAAGTATATATAACAGAAACAATACACATTTAAAACAAAACATTTATTACTTCAACACTGGTAGTGATGTTTATCTTTCAAACGTACAAAGTTGACTGTAGCATATGTTATATATACAACAAATTACATAAATTATATATTAAAATTATAAGATATCTACAGAAACTACAGTAATAGGTATTTATATTGTTTAAACAGATGTCAATTTATGGTTTATTCATGGTACCTACCTTGCGCTTGTCCCATTTTTCTGCTGCTTTTGTTGCTTTCTTACTTTAAGTTTACTTAGTAATGTACTGGTGTGGTAGTCAAATTATAAATTTCAATAAACTGTTTCCAGTTCCAGAAATATTTTCTTTTGTTGAAAGTATACGCAAATAAATCATATTACAAGTGATTTTTCAATGATTTATTCGGTTTTATAATCTTCAAACATATTGCTGTCAAAGAGGATTACGTTAAGATATCTTAAATTATCATTAAAACAAGAGTGTCTCGTAAAACAACTCTCTCAGCCCTAATTTCCTGATCGTTCATAATTTGGTTCTCGCCTAAGATTACTGCCAGTACTATACCAACTCTGCCAGCCATGGTAAACTAAATAAATAAGCTAAAACTGAAGAAAAATATTTTACGAAATGGTAATTTAACGACAATATTATAATTAGATTAATTCAAAATAATATAATAAAATGAGATCAGTCGCCTAATTTTAACGTTTTTCTGTGCCTGTCGTACTACTGATAAAATATAACCTTACTTGTTGAAAATTTCAAATATATGTAATTTCCATTCATACCACTTACGGCGCTAACCATTAATAATATAAGAATAATATACATCTGACAACGTAACCTTTGTTCGGGCACCTTCTGCACCATTACCGAAATTTATTCCTTATGGGTAGAAATAAGCGAAAACTGGGTTATTCACTTGCTCCATGCTTGCATTAATGGCATACACAGATCAATAGGTGTGCTGATGAAAGTTTGCACGCCTTTTTTGTACAACGGTGACATTTACTTTATTTATATAAACAAAATATGTATTTTTTAGAAAGTACCGAATCGAATTAAATTGAAATGTGTTTTAAAGGATTCTGCCAAATTTTAATCCAATCGAACACTATTAGTCCGGCCCATACTTAGCGTGTTATTTTACATATGTAAATTACACTTTAAATTTACCATTGTAGAACATTTGTACTTGATGTTTTTAAGTTTTTAACACGAGTATACCGTATGCACGATATTCCTGGTGAGCCAATGTTCGCGTCTCATATGTAATTAGTAATTTATGCACCCATTTAACGTTGTATTGATTATGTGTGATTATGGGGTCCTTACGAATGCTGTGCACTGGATATTTTTAGTAAAAGTTTTATGGGGCCTTTTAAATAAAATAATGTTTGTTAAAAATCTAAAAGGATTCGCCTCTATGAATCCTTTTAGATTTTTAACAAACATTATTTTATTGAAAAGGCCCCATAAAACTTCCAGGAAAGAAGTCCGCACTCTCCTTAACCGGGCTAAAACATCAGGCAACTGGGACAGATATCAACAGGCTCCAACGGAGTATAACAAAGAGGTTAGAAGAGCCAAGAGAGAGTTATGAAGGAAGTTTTGTCAGAGACTTGAAAACATACCTGACACTGCAAGGATCCACAAAATTCTCTGAAGAGATCCGGTACAGATGGCACATTTCCGGGCTCAGGAAAGGTAACGTTAGAGCTTTTTGCACAGAACCATTTCCCAGGCTGTCAGATGATGAATGATCTCTCGAGAGCTGATACACCTCCTCGCGGGACCAAGCGGCCACAGGCTGCTGATTGGGAAATAGCAAGGGGAGTAGTAACATTCAAAGCTGGGCGATGAAGATGCTCAAAACGGACAAAGCACCGGGTGAGGATCGCATACTCCCAGTGCTCCTCCACAAGGGAAACACTGTGCTAATCCCTCACCTGGTTAGACTTTTCAGAGCTAGTCTTGCTTGGAACTATATGGAAACGAGCTGGACGGAGGTCAGGGTGATGTACATTCCCAAAGTGGGAAAATCTACACGATCCCCCAAGACTTTTCGTTCAATTAGCCTGATGTTTTTCTATTGAAAACGCTAGAAAAGGTGATAGAGAATCATATCCGAGGAGACATTCTCCCAGATAGGTCTCTTCACACACACCAGTATGCATATCAAGCGGGTAAATCCACTAATCTTGCATTAAACAACTTGGACAACAACTTGGATAACAGAATCGTTGGATTCCAAGGAAATAGCTATGGCAGCATTTGTGGATATAGAGGGAGCATTTAATAATGCAATCCCCTCATGCCTATGCAGAGCGGTTACAGCACGTGGTGTTGAGACGATCATAGCAGGCTGGATTGCCTCTATGCTTACAAATAGTCTTGTAGTAACGACTCTGGGTGAGGAGCTGGTCAAGTTTAGGCCGGGCGGGGGGTGTCCGCAGGGAGGGATTCTATCCCCACTGCTATGGTCACTCCCCGTTGACGACCTTCTGGCCATCACTGAAGCCCCTGGAGCCGAGGTACAGGGGTATGCGGATGACATTGTCATATTATTAAGGAGGTCAGGTGAGAGAGAAATCTCCACTGCCCTCCAACAGGTAATTGATGCCATTTGTAATTGGTGCAGCAGGAAGAACCTATGCATCAACCCACACAAAACCACTCAACGTCGCTCAGATAAGATTGAAACTTGCACGCATTTTAGATGTGCATATGTAATGCATAGGTGGCTATTGTTATTGCTTTAGGTTCAGTACAACGTGTGCAGTGAGAGCCGCACTAAATCAGTTCCAATCGAAGCATACTCCTAGTTTGAAGTGCGAGCGGTTATTCGTTTTTTGCATGAAATAATGAAACCCTCCGAAATTCATAAAATAAATACTGATGCCTTACGGAGAAGGCGTTATCAGTCAAAGACAAGTTAGTGTTTGGTGCAAACAGTACAAAAGTGACCGCACTGCTCTGAACGATGATCCCGAAGGTGTGCGGAAAAAACCATCAACAACAAAAATGGATGAGAATCAATTAAAGGTCGATACGCTGATTCTAGATCATCCCTTGAAAATACGGGAAATTGATCTACTGACCCACATTTCTAAAAGCTCTGTTAGTGAAATCGTATCTGAGCTAAGCCATCGAAAAGTGTCCACGAGATGGGTACCAAAACTGTTGGCCGACCAACACAAAATGTAACGAATGGGAGCGGCAATGGAGCTTTTAACGCGCTATCGTCGGAAAAACGGATTTCTAGAGTCTATAGTTACAGGAGACGAAATATGGGTACACCACCATACCCCCTAATCAAAAAAGAGATTCGATGACGTGGAAGCATCCGAGTTCACCAACACCGACAAAATTCAAAGTTCAGCAGTCTGCAAGAAAGACAATGGCAACTGTATTGTGGATATGCCAGACATTTTGCTCATAGAGTTTTTACCACCGAAAGCGACAATCAACGGCGATATTCATTGTCGAATTCTCGAAAAACTACACAAAGCCATTCGGCAGAAAAGGGGAGGAAGGTTGACGAAAGGAATCAGGTTGTTGCACGATAATGCAAGACCTCAAATCAGACGAAAGCCTGAAACAGAATTGGGAAGTTATTGTCTATCCGCCCCATAGTCCAGACCTGGCTGCTTCTGATTTTCATTTGTCTGGGCCGTTGAAAGGTCATTTGTCGGGTAAAAGGTTTGAAGATGACGAGGATGTACGGAAGCATTTTACAAAGTTGGATCGCACTTTTTACAAAGATGGTGTACAAAAGTTTGTGTCTCGCCGGGATAAGTGACTTAACATTCGCGCCGATTATGTCTAAAAGTAGCTAACAGTTCACGCTCTTGTTTAGTGCATCTTTAATTTCTATAAAGTAGCCTGTTTGTAATTCACAAATGTACCTTAGTAACCGGACATTCCTCTTACATATGAATAAAATATGTGGTTATAATTGATCATAGTACCAACTCAATTTCAGTTTCCCAAAAAATTTTATCCATAATATATGAAAACTCGCTACAATGACCTGAGTGAGAAAGAAACTATCTCTCATGCTTTTTGGAGTTGATTTTTTCAATACTAAGATATGATTAAAATATACAGGGTAAATTCTTGACAGCTGCAGATAAGCTCAGTAATTAGTAAAAAAACGGCTTGATGTTTCAGTGCGCGTGTATATTATATATGTTAATTTATAAATGAAAACTTGAATTTAAGACTTAAATAAAACACGATCCAATAAAATAACTCCCGTTCTATGTTTGCGATGTGAAAAGAATATATATTGCTGAGCAATCGGTTTAGCGTGTTTGTATATATTTGAATTTGTTGAAACTTATTAAAAAAACACTACTAAAACCAAGTACGAACTCTTTCCGCATTCGATCCATACCCGCATGCCTAATAGTAAAAACTGTACACAGTCGCAAAAATTCCGTGGGTATCCGCAAATTATCCGCGGATGTGCAGGACTCTACTAGTATAAGTATACAGTAGTCGATAGAAACTCAATATTGGGAATTTGAGATTTGGTAACATCTTGATTTTTGTTGAGAAAGGTATAGAACTGCGACTAAACCCAAAAAGAAAAAAAAACAGAATTAGTAAATCATCTACGAGGATATAAAATGTTTTCTGTTCCAATTATTACACTCCCTTTGTAACTAACTTATACATCTCTGAATAACATTTTTATCTCAGATTAAACAAATTAAATAGTAAGGAAATACAAAGTTGATGGCGTCACTACACGAATTAAAGAATTTATGCCATGCAGCGCATCATCTAGCATTTTTTTAAAACTCTTACCATCTTATACAATAGGCACGGTGAAAGTAAATAAAAAATTTGATTTCAATATTATGGTAGTGAATGTATTGCTTTCTTTATTGTTAGCTATAAAAAATTAACATACCGGAAAGAAATCTTTATGTGACATGTTCGTTTTCTTACGTTAGGTTATGCTAAAAGCAATAGATACATACATGAACCTGCAGCATCTCAGTAAAATGTTTGTTTATTATACAAATTACACTTTTACAACTTTTTATAGAATGAACGGCTAAAATGTTTACTTCTGCGCCAGAATTTAGATTTCTGCTTTAATTTTCAAGACCTACCATAAATTTAATTCAAGATAAAAAATGTGTGAAGTTGTTTAGCGTTTTCTTTCGGTAATTCAGATACACCTTAAATGGATTTGTACCAACTTCGTTAAAAATTATATAGGATTAATGGATTCACGACAATATTAATACAAGACATACTCTTTATAGTTTTACTGCAACAAAGCAGGTTATCCCTGCTTTTAAAAATACATAACAGAACTAGAAGTTCTTGACAAAGTGTGCTAACTTTAGCATACAACATACCTGCGTACCCTGGAAAACAGTTCTAAGTGAAATGTCAAATTAAGTTAAGAAATTTAGCTGTTAACTTAATTTGACATTTCAAATTAAGTTAACAGCTAAATTTCCAAGAACGAATTGACGATATTGCGCGCTTCACTATGGATATTGATAGAAGTATGTAAAATATTCAAACAGACATCACGATAAAATTCCTATTAACTGCAGTACGGTTTCGCGAATAAACAGAATTGTTAATAACTTCGATTCTGTATCACGACATATAAAATAATGGGATACGGTGACTTGAAGTAGTAAAAACTAAAACAAAAAATACCCTTACCACCTTAATGAGTGAAGAACTGTGGATACATATTTTATAACACAGTGTTATTCTAGTGATGATTTTGTGTAGAGCAGACCTTCCAGGGTACTACGTCTAACATTTCTTTCCTTTGCAGTTTCTACTAAGGATGGCACTGATTAGGACACATTGGGGCTCATTAAGATGGGAAGGGTATCACGACAGCAGATAGGTTATACGGTTCTGCCACAAAATCCCATAAGATTTAACACAGGGGTCTAAATTCACTTTTCCGCCATCTTGGATTTCATGATCTGTTACAGCAGAACGGCTGGCCGATATATTAGAATAGCCACCCGTTGCAATAGAACGGTTATCTGTTACGGCAGAACGGCTGGTCGATATATTGCAACGGTTGGCTGTTCCAATAGAACGGTTATCTGTTCCGCCGTAAGGGATAACCGTTAAATCTTGTGGGATTTTGTTCCAGAACTCTCCCAGATATTCTACTCACGGCATATTCTCACAAAAAATAATATTGAAAGAAGGCTTTAGAGAGGAACAGAATATTTTGAATTATTTTATCTTTAAGGGACTTTAGAGGTACTTACGACGGGAATTTACAGAGCGCTGTCTTGGAAAACATAAACTTAAAGCTTATAAGAAATTTTTTAAAGAATATTTTGTTCAGTCATCAAGCAACGTTCAGTGGTTTTACCATAAAGTGTAAAATACAGGTAATTCAGAATGGTTAATTAAGTGCACGGGCATATTCGAAAAAATATATATATATATATATATATGTATATTATATATTATATATATATATATTGACAGATAAAAGTTTATGCCATCACCTCCACCATGTGTAGACGCGTTTCGCCGTTTATATCATATATATATATATATATATATATATATATAAATGAAAAAGTCATTCTTGTTTGAAGGAAACTTCAACACAGAACAGAACTGTTTTTTAGAAGAATTGTGTGCGATTTCTGTAGTGGAAAGAATGCATTTTCATTTGTATGTAGCCCGAGAGATTCATCAGAGTCTATTACCGAAATTTTTCCAAACCGATGTTCAGTGATCCGGAAGCTCATCGAATTTAGCCAAAAATCAAAAACAGTAAAAATGATGATCTTTGTAAAATCTCTGAGACACTTCAATTTTTCATAGAGGAGGGACACCTTTTAGAGAGAGATCTTCAGCCCCCAGCTGTGAGGTTGCTAACCCCAAAATTTGTAAATTGGACTAGGAGATGAGTTATGGTGGTAATTTGCAATACGATATATTTTTCTTCATTTTCGAGGTATGAGCCTCCTAATATATCTAAGGTACAATAGAAGAACATAGAAAGACACAAGAAATACCGTGAATATTTAAGAATCAATTTTTGATTGAAACGAGACCACTGTAGTGGAATAAATGATTTTCTCATTTTAAAACCATTACCAATCCCCAAAAATTTTAAATCACATTTGACGTTGTGTGATGCTTCATTTAGAAGCTTGGGTAATTTGCAATACGAGGATGTACCATTTTTTGCAATTAGATGCATGGTCTTAGAGAAATTACCTTTCGTTATCTTAAAACTAGCGTTAATAAGGAGGAAAAATGAAATACGTAGTGAAACAATGTGCATAAATGCAATAGCGTCTGTGGACTTAGCTCTTGATCTTCGGATTCTAAACCGCTGATTCGCCACTTCAACCAAATTAGATCGGGAGCTGGGGTTTGATGCAGCCAACCCCCTTGGTTGCGTGCTAAAGTGCCAGTGGAAAACTTCCTGGTCTTCGCACCCTTTATTTCCCTGACTCTCGAACAACTGCTTGACTTCTAACTTTTCCCGATTAACGATTTCTTTCTCGTTTCGGGGTCGGCGACGACTTTTAATGAAGTAGTAGTAGCAGCCGGGTAAAGTACTGTCGCCTTACTCACATTCATTCAAGTAATCTGACGTAATGTCAAAAACGACGTTTCGCATCCTCAGATTGGACGCAGCTTGACAACTCGTGTCTTATATAGCCTTCCCCGCTTCTCTCTCATCTACCGTTTCTCCTACACTTTATCCCCAGTCCACACAACTGCTTTTTACAATATATGACTGATAAGTTAACAATAAAACGCTTTTTTTAACATATCCAAAACTGCATTGACAAAATAACAAAAAAAAATAGAAGGGAACATATTCCCTTACGGTACTTATTTACTATAAACCCATTTTGACGTTGACAAGGTGTGCAAGTGTTTGAAGTAACATACAACAGTAATTCCAAATGAATATCAAAGCCAACTGAAATAACCTTTCTATATGGCATTTAAATTTGTTAATTAAAAATCTTTGAATTTCAACATTCCGTTACGGTATTTAATTCTGTAAAAAATAATTGATCACTTATATAGGTTAATTACTCTCTATTATCCCATATTTCAGATTTGTTTCGAGAGGAATTAATATAATTTCATAGTACTTAATTTGACTTGACGTGAGAATTATTTGACATTTTATTTAGAATAGACAACAAAGAGTGTAGAAGTTATCGATGAATTACCCTACTGAGTACTATGCTAAAGATATACGAGAGGATTCTTGAGAAAAGACTGAAAGTAACAACTGAAATACAACTTGAAGAGGCACAGTGTGGTTTCAGGAAGGGTCGTGGAGTACAGGATAATATATTCATATTGAAACAACTGCTAGAGAAAAACACAAGTAATAACAACATATATGTGGTTTTTATAGATATAGAGAAGGCTTTTGACTGTATACCAAGGG